>NLAW01001900.1:0-24562 GCA_002370915.1 Metschnikowia lochheadii | reverse complement strand
GTATAGTGTAGTATAGTGTAGTATAGTGTAGTATAGTGTAGTATAGTGTAGTATAGTGTAGTATAGTGTAGTATAGTGTAGTATATTGTAGTATAGTGTAGTATAGTGTAGTAGGGCGTGAAACAATAATTACAATTGTTAGATAAATTCACTATGATGTTAGTTTAAACAAACTCTCCGCCTGGATCTAATGAGGACACAGAAAGCCTTGCAATAATTCATGTA
This sequence comes from Metschnikowia lochheadii, assembly GCA_002370915.1. Classification (NCBI taxonomy): domain Eukaryota; kingdom Fungi; phylum Ascomycota; class Pichiomycetes; order Serinales; family Metschnikowiaceae; genus Metschnikowia; species Metschnikowia lochheadii. The sequence continues at coordinate 24,337 of NLAW01001900.1, read as the reverse complement.
TCGTTCATCTAAAGTATGCCTCTTGACATATAAAACAGCTCCAACAGTCCTGCTCCAACAGTACTGCAAGTAAATAGCAAGTTGTAAATAGACAGTTAGTAGTAACTGTTAATTTACAGACATATATTTATTCACTGTAGTTTGCGTCCAGTCCACCCCATCACTTGACCTTACGGAAGAACTGACTTCTCTATGGGTGGCTGAGAATCTTTTCTCACGCCGCCCGGCGGCTCATCCGTCGTCCTGCATATCATCGCTAGTCACCCCATGCGTGTGACTGCTTCTCTAGTTCTTATCCACGCGTTAACAGTGGCTAGTAAGTAGTAAGTCAGTTAAGTCAGCTATTAGTAAGTAGTCAATACAAGTCAGTTAGCCAATATAAATTAGTTAGTCAGTAAGTAGACAGTTAGTAGTAATTTGTTAATAGTAATTAGTTATCAGTAAGCAGTAAGCAGTAAGCAGTAAGCAGTAAGCAGTAAGCAGTAAGCAGTAAGCAGTAAGCAGTAAGCAGTAAGCAGTAAGCAGTAAGTAGTAAATAGTAAGTAGTAAGTAGTAAGTAGTAAATAGTAAGTAGTAAGTAGTAAGTAGTAAGCGGTAAGTGGGTAGTCAGCAGTTAACTAGTAGTTAACAGTAAGAACTAAATAGGTGGATAATAGCTAGCAGTTGGTTAGTAGCTAGCAGTTGGTTAGGATTTAATAGTCAGTAGTACAATAATACATTAATACCGTAAGTAGGTAGGAAGAAGTCAGTTATCAGCTATTTGTAAGTAGTCAATATAAGTCAGTTAGTAGTTAGTAGTGAATAATACAGTAAGTACTGAGTAGTAAGTAGTAAGTAGTAAGTAGTAAGTAGTAAGTAGGAAATAGGTATTTAATATTTAGTCAGCTATTAGTAAGTCGTCAATATAAGTCAGTTAGTCAGTAAGTAGACAGTTAGTCAGTAAGAAGACAGTTAGTAGTTAGTAGTTAGTAGTTAGTAGTTAGTAGTTAGTAGTTAGTAGTTAGTAGTTAGTAGTTAGTAGTTAGTAGTTAGTAGTCAATAATAAGTAAAAAGTCAAAGCACTCAGTTATTACTATGTTATTCAGTTTCAGCAGTCAGTAGTTAGTGCTAAGTACTAAGTAGTTATTCAGTTGGATGGTAGGTATAGTCAGTTAATAGTGAGTAGTGATTAGTAAATAGTATCTATTAAGTAGAGTTAGATTCAGATTGAGTCAGGTACTCTGTTGACTATGTTCTTTTGCCGATGATACCTCAAAGGGAGGAATCTGAGCTACTTATATAACTGTTCAAGAGAAGATGCAAACAGGAAGCTGACTGATGATTGGCTGGGTTGAAGGCCTTACACAACGTATCAGACATAAAGGCTTCATAATACCCAATTGGGTAGAGCTCTATCTAAGGTGGAGCTAACATGGTGTAAGTAGTATATTAGAGAGTAGTGTATTATAGAGTAGCATATTGAGAGTATTAGAGAGTAGTGTATTACAGTGTAGTATAGTATAGAGTATTAAGACTACTATGATTTAGAGTGAAAAGTAGTATACTTCAGAGTGGTATAGTGTTGGATTCCACCTTCAGGAGTCCCCTACTTAGTTCAGTATTTTGAGCCTACGCTGTCTGATCCTAACAATGGACAATCCATAACACCAATCCTCTACCATCATTGCACGAGAACCAAGAGGAAATGTTTTAAACCCGAGGTACCACTATGGAATGTGGAGAAGTTATCCGTAAGAACATAACAACAACAACCGATTGACTAGGCGACACCGTTATCAAATATTGGAGTAGCTCAGATTCCTCCTTCTGAGGAATAATCAACAAAAAAAACATACTAAACAAAATAGATAACCTGACATAGCAAAAAGAATCTATTGGTGCTGGTTATTGGAGTCCTAGCGATTTTACTAGAATTAGACTTCATAATTCGGATCTTTTTTTTTTTTTGAAGACTGAAGCTTACCCACAAAGAAAAAAAGCCTCCCATTCTGAAATCTTAATTTAAAGAGGATTTGGTAATGAAACTTTCAGAACTTCCAGAACTTTAAGAATGGTAAGAAATTCCACTACTTGACTTTTTTTAGAGTTCAAAGCTTCACCAGAATTGACTCCCCTGGTTGGTTCCTCCAATAGGTATTTGATTTCCACTGAGTTAGATTCTTGAATACGTCTAATACTGCGAGTTATGTTCATTCGTTGATGGATTCCCAATAAGTGGGAATCCGAGTAGTTATGTAGCTAGCCAGTGAATACCAGAGAGTGAAGAAGGGCGGTTAAACGCCATGTCACGAGGTAAGGAGAATCGATGAGGCCAAGTCACGGGTTAAAGTGCCTTGGATGAGTCACTGGCATTCGTAGGCTCGAAAGATACCTCTATGGGTAACGTGTCTACCCATGGTAGGTCTAACAACTGAGTATTGATTTTGGTATCCACTATCTGGACAAATCCTCCTCTATAAACTCAGGAGGTGACTCACTATGTAATACTCCACTATGTAATACTCCACTATGTAATACTCCACTATGTAATACTCCACTATGTAATACTCCACTGAAGTACTCCAATAAGTTCAGGTAACCTAACAACAAGTACCAGTACAGTCTAAGAATAGTGGTCATGGCAGTGCGGTCCAAGAAAGAGATCTTCTCGAAGAAGAGTAGACTGTACGACTGGAGAGTGGAATATAGTATAAGATACGTCCTTCACTATATATTTATCATATATATATATATATATATATATATAGATCATATGCACTTCTCAATTCAAAACGTGTTATGGGCTGTGGGTCCCTACGTAGCCATATTTGGGAACTCTATACCTCTGTAGGCACTGATCTGGTTTAGGAGTCCCAGATTTTAAGCACAAATTTGGTTTTAGGGGGTCTAGAAAGCTCAGGCATCGACCTGGTATTTAGAAGTCTTCAGCACCAGTCTAGTATTTATTAGTCTTAAGGAGTCTAGACACTGATATGGCCTAACGTGAGTAAGACAATCACTGGTAAGAATAACCTTCTCAAAGGGCCACCCAAGAATCTTTGAATTGCTTATTTAGATTTTAAATTAAGAATAAATGAATCAAATTATATCAACTACCTGAGGTTTATCAAGATGCCTCCAAGAACCAGACCCACCAGACCCACCAAAAGATCTCGTATTGATATTTCTTCAATGAGCACCGAAAACCCCTTCTTCTGGCCCTCCTGAAGTAAACACTTCGCCTGCAGTGTTTGAGTATATCTTGATGAGGCCATGACTTCAATGTCTTATAGTATGAATCAACCACTGGATGTTACTTCTTGGGTAATCTCAGGTTTTCCTGGTGCCGCAACTGTCGTTGCGGATCTGGAGCTAACAAATCTACAGGTAGAGGCACACAACTTAATAGAGTAGAGTATAGAGTAGAGTATAGAGTAGAGTATAGAGTATAGTAGAGTATGGTACAGAGTATAGTATAGAGTATAGTAGAGTATGGTAGAGTACAGTTAGAGTACAGTTAGAGTACAGTTAGAGTACAGTTAAAGTACAGTATAGAGTATAGTGTGAATGTAGAGTACAGTCTACGACAGTTAAGTTAGTCACGGTCTATAATTATGGTAATGAGTAAGTATGATCCAGTGAGTCTGGCCTTAGAGTTTAGTATTCAAAAGTACAGGAAATAAAGATTGGATTCTTCTTGGCTGGTCAGTTTGGTCAGTTTGTCCTCTACATATAGCCTAGCTTAACATAGATATGAGTCGTATTACAACATGAACGGTAAATATAGCATCTTCTTAAAGGTACAGTCACGAGGCCAGTCTGGACCTCAGTGCCTTCTTCTCCGGTTCCGGCAAGTACTCCGGCAAGACCTCGGACTGCACGGTGGACACATAATAGGGCACCTTATTGGCAGTCCATGACACAGAGAAGTAGTCACTGATTTCAAACTTCTCCACCTTCAAAAAATCGAAAATACTCTTTTCCTTGCTGGCCTTGTAGCGTGGTGAGATGAAGTTCCGCAAGCTAATGATCTTGGACCCTGGCTTCAATCCATAAAGAAGCTTGCCTACCTCCACATTCAACGGGAACTCAAAGAGGAAGTTATTGACGAGGATCACATCACATTCCTGGCACTTTTGCCGCACATCTTCATTGGCCACAAAGCTCTGGTACAAGTCGAGCGAAAGATTGAGTGGCTTCAACCCGAAAACCTGAAGCTGTTTACGGAGGAATATCAGCTGAAGCGAAGCAAGGGTCAGTGCATGTTCCATGATTTCACATCCTCCACTATCACTAGCTCCAAATTCAAGGGCTGCTTGGAACGTAGCATTTCCCACACCACATCCCAAATCATAGAATTTTTGGCCCGGCTTAAAGTCGAGCCGCGTCAAAACCTCACTTAAAAATGGAGGGAGGAGTTCTCCATACACCTCGGCCGAAAATGCCTTATAGGAGCGAAGCTTGCGCGATTCCGGAGACACTATACGGACATATGCCCGAAGAATCATCTGCTGGATACAGAACCGAGATAACGACAGAACGTGGGTCAAGGCATCGATGAAGGCCACAGAATAAGCCATGGGCCTTAGGTGCCGGAACCGAGAAACAAACACCTCAGGCGAGCTCTGGAATACGTTATGCACCGAAGGCATTTTCATGGAAAAACTGCCCCGAGACTCAGGCCGACGTGGTAAAGTTTCTGCCTTGGCCCGTTCACCTGCATCGAGCACCTCCATGAAAAACTTCTGCAAGCGGAAATCCCTAGCGTTGTAGTTGAACTTATAGCTTTGAGGTAAGTAATCACGCAAACTGGCATTGATATCAATGGACGGGTCGATTTCCACCGGATAAGGAGTAAGTTCCAACATAAGAGCATTCCATTTATCGATCACGTTCATGAACCGCAAAAAGTCATTATCTTGCACCAGTTCCACCAACTCCTCGCAGTATTCCTTGTAGATGATATTTTTGAGCTCCTCGGAGTAGGAAAAATAGAGTCCGTAATGGATTTGGAACACTTTCTGGATCTCATTGACGGGGTCAAGCTGGTTGCTTTTTGGCTGAGCCAAAATATACTGTTCCGTGTGCTGAGGGTAAAGCAAATACCGGATATGGAGGATGTTCCGGGGATTGACGGAGTCCTGGACCCGGAAAGGAGGGAAACTCAGAGGAAGAGAGGTGTAACCCTTTTCATGGTCACGGATCACCTTTGCAGCCAAAATATCATTGATAACAGGACCTTTATCTGCATCGAGCCCCTCATGTACCGAAGGACTAAAATCAATCCGAACAGGGAATAAGCTGCGCAGTGAAATCTGCTCATTATAGATATCTCTGCCTTTGGCCTCTATGCACATATCATCCACAATGCTACACGGATCAAAAGGGCTGGTTTTTTCGTCATCTGCCAGCAGGTCACTTCCCATAGCATCCTGAAGCTCTTTGATGGTGACTTCAGCCACAGAAGGATCGAAATCTGAAGGGGTGGCCAGCTTAATCCGGGGTGCTGTAGGGTACTTGCGCTCCATGAGCTTTTTCTGTGCATGTTTCAACTTCTGACGGTCCTGGAACTCGGGAATAAGATGATAAGTAGGTACCCTTTTACGCTTATCTCCTTCAGCCACAAATTCTCCGTTCCCTGTGATGCTCTGGAACCACTGTGCCTCCTCCAAGAGCGTATTGTTGCGTTGCTTGTACTCCCTTTTCAGCTTGGCTGCGCGCGTAAGCATCCGGTTGGGGCGTCGCAGCCGTTGCCGCTCAATCCGTTGCCGTTCCCGTTCCTGAAGGTTACGTTGACGACTCTCCAAGCGTTTTTTGGTGATGGCTTTTCTGCGGGCTGCTGCAGCGTCTTCTGCATCTTCTGCATCTTCTGAATCACTTACGTATTCTGCATCACTTGCGTTGCGTGCGGAAGCGAGCTTTTTCATCGCCTGAGTACGACTACGGCCTCTTCTTCCCCTGGTAACTGGTACCTCAACTTCGCTTTTGGTACGGGGTTTTTTGGCAGCCTCTCGCTTCAATTGCTCGAGCTCCACGCCTTGTCGAGCCCGCCGCTTGCGGCCTCCAGTGGCATTGTCTGCCATGGAAGAGTACCATTGCGCCTCGTAGATCAACCGTTCCATGTTATTGGCGAATTTTTTTTGTCTTACCGTGACAAGCTCGGCCTTGCGGAGCCTCTCGCGGATTTCCGATGGTTTACGGAAAATAAGCTCTTTCTGACACTCATCGGTCGTTATTTCACCTTGGATTTTGTTGTTGATGATGTGATTTTCGGCCTTAGTGAAGGGGAGAACAGAACTTCCTCCACGTCGGGCAATTTCTGCCTCCACGTCATCCCGAAAGAAAGTTCCATGTCTCCTAGTACCATGACGTTCGGGCCTGTCCATAAAATACCCCCCTTTAATCCATGAACTGAGGTCTTTCTGAATCTCCTTTTCGGTAGCTTGAAGAGCCTCTTTGGTGAGCCCAGTTTCAATAAAAGTGGCGACTTTGGCCTCGTACTCCAGCTTCTCGACGGATGTCTTAAAGTAGGACGAAATCCGGTGCCGTTTGGCCAAAGCGGTAGCCTTAGCCTTGACCTCGGACGGTCTCCGGAAAACAAGCTCCGCCCAGATATCCCGCAACGGCATTTGCTGACGTAAACACTTCAAAATATACGTCGTTTCGCCTGCACTCCACACCAACTTATGCGGGTAATGCGAGTGGATCAATTTCCTCAAGTTCTCCACGGAATACCCGGGCAAAAGTGCCGAAACCTCCTCGAGAGTGTACTCGGACATCTCGTTACACACTTCAAATGCGAGAATCTCTTCACTACGTAAGATTTGACGCTTGTCACCGTAGTTGGTTTCAAGCTGCATAACCTTACTATGGATTGAATTCAAATCCCGCAAAAAACATTCATCCTGAATGTACTGGAAATTGATGGATCCAGGGCTATACCATTCCAGCACTATCAACCCCAATTCTGGCTTGGTAAATTCAGTAAAAATTTTCTCTTTTCCTCCCCCAGCTCGAGAACCATCTGCTCCATTAGAAGCATTGTTTCCTGGGCCTTGCTCTTTGATGGGGTTTCTGTTTGAATTTTTTCGAGGTCTGCCAGGCCTTCTGCGCTCATTTGACGGTTGGTCTTTCGCTCTCAAAAGATCCCGGGCCGAAGACTCGAGGACATCCCACTCCATGTCTGGGAACATGGCCAACAAAGAGCTTTTTCGGGAGTCTTCTCGTAGCAACAGGGAAAGCGCCCCTAGAAAGGATGCTTTTTCAGTGTGGATGTTTTGATAGGCACGCTCCGCCATAACTCGCGGATCCACGTGCGCTGGAACAGAGGACCGCATGGCCTGCTTCAGTCCAAGGTATTTGGTCGGACACATTGGGGGCAGGGTTCTGGGGGTGCCGGGACAAAATAATCACCTGTGTTAGTAACTTCTCCGGTGAGCTGCACCTGTTGCATTTAGAGATTGTGATGCCTGCACACAACACCAGGCGTACGTCCTCATGCTACGTTTACGCGTTTTGAGTTTCTGCGCCATCGCTCGGGCCCCACCCAGGAGCGTGTCACGGAGTTTTTCTTAATGTCTAGATATTAGCTATATAATGATAAGAGCACCGTGTTTCCAGCCATTTTGGGTCCCTGTTTGCCCCAACATCTGTCCAAGCTTGGCGCCCTGCACGCATATCGGCTTTCATGCATATAGCCTAGACGGTTCGTGCAGTTGACTTAGTCTCCTTCTCTTTCTCTTCCCAATTGTCAAAGTTTGCTGGCACGAATACCATTGAGGCGAAACTTTAACTCCTTCAATGCCTTGGTGTCTGGTCTCCACGAATCAAACAGCTCGTATAAACTGCGGATTTCGTCTAGGCCGGATCTCTGCTCGTGGCCCGAATTCTCTCGCTTCCAGTTTTTCTCCACGTTAAATATGAGGCCCCGAAGACACCACGGCAAAATAAATGGATTGGTACCGATTTTGCCCACGTTGTATTCCTTCACGTAGATTTGGTTTGTAATGGGTACGCGAGAATCAGGTGGTTTGGAGCTCTGGGTGGTGATTGGCTGCGGGTTTTCTGGTATCACCATATCATCAGTATCCAAAAAAAACTTGATTCCCAAATCGTAGACTTTTCCATCATTGTAAATCTTCGAGTGGCCTCCACCTGTAAGTGGCCCTGCCAAAATAGGACTGATTTCCTTGATCACGTTATTGTCAAAATAGCCCATATTTTGAAGCTGACATGACATCGACACCAATTGCTTGACAAAGTCTGGTGTTCGTGAAGTCTGGTCAATATAACATGCCCTATAAATATTGGGATGAAATACATGAGAAGCTAGAGCCGAATAAAGAGGTACTAACTGGTCATTTATCGACCCCACAAAGCAGATTTTCACATTGGCCCCAATAATCACCTGCATGGCTTCTTTATAGGCCACCGACTGTTTGCTATTGAATTTTGTGAGCTCAAAAAGCTCCATCATGGAGTCGTGTTCAATAGCAGAGTATGCTTTCATGAAAAAACTCTTGTCAATTCCGAAAAAAGGGCCATTGTTAATCCCAGCCATTCCCAAAATGCCAAGACGCTTAAATGTGGGGTTTTGCAAGATCGCCTTTTCAATAAGCTGTGCCAAGAGTATAATGGATACAACACATCCTTGGGAATGACACGCAATGAAGACGAAATCGGCCTCGTTGAGCTCTTTTTTCCACGTGTTCAAGATCTTGAGGAAAAAATCCACACGGTCAAAGATCTTGCCCTCTTTTTCCAATGCTATTTTTTGAATGCTGAGGTGGTTGGAATCGTGTTCGTTGACCATGTCGTTTTCCACAAAGTACCGGAGCATGGCTTTTTCGGCTTCGTTGGCAAACTTGAGGGAGGTTCCTTTGGGTGCACCAATAATAGGACGGATCATCTTGGTGGGGAAGAATCCATGGACTCCAATAATCAAAACTTTCTTGATTTTTCTTAGAGGTCCTGGTTTCTGGTTGACTATATCTGACTTGAAGGTTTTATGGTCACCAAAATGACCTTTTTGGTCACTTTTTTGAACACTTTTTTGAGACCCAATTTGACCCTTTTGATCCGCTTTTTGGTCTGAATAATTAATAAGAAGGTTCCCCATGGCATCGTTGGTCACCGAAATCAGATTGGCATTCTCCGAGTCCTCTTCCAACTGTGTTTTTTGCCGTTTAAGAGGTCGTTCGTGCGAAACAGTATAGTACAGGCTGAAGTTGGGCAAACACGCTCTTTTTTGCGGCGGAAGCTTGCACAAAGACCTTCCATAGAGCTTATAGCTTCTTTCATAAAGCATATTAAGCTCTTTTTCCATATCCTGCGGCTCGGAAGAGTCTGGATCCAGAATTTCATCATTAGACAGGCCACTGAAGCCAAGTCTTGTAGAAATATGCGATAAATAGCTTCTCCAATACTTAATATCAAAGGCCTGACCATTTTTGATTCCTCCATTGTGCAAAATATTCAGCGACATGGCCAGAGCAGATGCCAGGCTTTGTTCTCGAAGACACAGCTCCCAGAGCGGCACCAAGCCATTTTCCTCGAGGTTTTCATTCTTTTGCGTATTGATTTTGTTGAATTCCGAGGCGCTCGTGTGCGGCTTATAAAGCACAGCCTCCTCCTCGGCCGTATTGTCCGAATCAAAGGATTCCGACTTGGAGTGCTTTGTTTTGGGCTGCAAATCCTCCTTGGAAGGAATTGAAGGCGTAGACTTAAGGATTTTGTTGGTTACCCTTCCCAAATCGGGCGTGGTCTTTTTTGCACCTTCTTCTGAGGCGTTCCAGAACGTCCACAGCGATTTCTGCTTCTGTGCTTCGCTGGCCCCATTTTCATAGTCTGTACCTTCAATAGCGTCTTCTTCTTCATCTTTTTTGGAGCTTGTTTGGGACATAAGACTGAGTACTTGTCGCGGCTTCAGATCTGGGGTAATTTCAGCGGATTCCAAGCCGTTATCTTCAGCCGCCAAACCACCACCGTCGTTTTCTCCTTGTAAAAGCGTATCTTTAGAAGACCAAGCGAGCCAATTCCCTTTGAAAGAATTGAGTGAAAGCGTAGAAGCCCTGGGCTTGAGTTTGGCTCGCTGCGCATCATCATTTAAACTCATTCTACGGTCGGAAAAAGCCAGGTTTTTCGTAGGTATTTCTCCAGAAGCACATGAATTGGGCTCTTTGACCTGCTGCGCATGTGATTTGTCGTCCTGAAGACTATTGGTTTTTCTGTGGGTGGAAACAGAAGCGATCTTCTGGGAATTCTTTCCTGCAGAACTCTCGAGACTAGACTCATCGATATCGTTTAAGTTTGTTTGAGTTCCGCTCCATGTGGGAAACCACGTGGTGGTGTTTTTCTTGGCCATGTTTGGAATAGGGAGGAACAATGGGGACCGGTGCTTCAAATAAGCTGGAGATATCGGAGTGCGAAGTGTGCGCCAATGAAAAGCCCTGGCCTTTGTTTTGGGGGAGATGTTTGGATGTCTTTGTATGCTTCAGTTGCCCGCACCAGAAGCCTTTGGGATCTTAGTCTGTATTTGTGTGTTTCTCTGATAAGGTGGAGAAGTTGCATATGCACCGAGCGGTGCGGTGGAGTGCCGTCCTGCACACAACGCATGGCTGTCTGGAGGTACGTTTAAAGCAGACTTTGGCTTAATTTGAGGGAAGCAAAAAAAAGGTAAGGTTCAGATTTTTTTCTTTTGTCTTATTTTGGGGGAACCGAATTTGCCAAATGGGGGCCTGGGGTTTGTTTGGTATGAAATTATGCTTATATGTAGGTTGAGCGTCCTCTTTTAGGCTTCACATAATACAATTCAATATCAATGCACCAAAAATACCACATGGCAATTAAATATAGATGTGAGTTAAAGTGTAGAAAAGAAAAAAACAAAATTAAGGCACTAAATCTGAGTGTCAGGACAAAATAATCCATACTGATGAGTTCTCAACTAATTAGTCCCAGCACTACCAGTAGTAACTAGCACTAGTAATGGTTAGGGGGAAGCATGTAAAGTGGTAGAGCTAGAAGAAAAACAATACTCCAGGAGGTCCGGCATATGGGACTGAATTTCGTTACTATTCTATTTAAGCTCTTTTTTCGAATAATTTTTTTTTTTTTTTTGAAATTCTCATATCAGCCAAGGTGTGTCTGAAACGAAGGAAGACTTCATTAGAAACCAAGGTCTTGATGGAGGCAAGGTCAAGGGTGAGAAACTCCAATTGGTCCTTGGAAAACAATGACTTGGTTTCATTTTGTCAATCACAACCTTTGGACAAAATTCTCATATCCTCATATCCTCATATCCTCAAGTTCGCAAGTCCTCATCTTCTCTCAGAACCTCAGAACCTCAGAACCTCAGAACCTCAGAACCTCAGAACCTCAGAACCTCAGAACCTCAGAACCTCAGAACCTCAGAAGTTATTCCCCCCCTCCCCCCGCTTCTCTCGTTTCTGCAATTTCTTCCTTTTTTTTTCTTCCTATTTTTCTTATTTATTTTCTTGAAACAAAATAAACAAAGAGGGAAAGAAAAAAAAAAAAATTTACTCTTAAACTGAGGTATAAATAGACACCTTCGTATACTACAATGACCTATTATCTAAGCATTGCGAGGCATTGTTGAGGACGCTTTTCGCTGAACAATTCAGGAATTGACCGATACTTGTAATCCTTCTTTTTTTTTTTTTTTTACCACACTTATCAGAAAAGAGAGATTGGGAACTACTTAAAAGTGAATGAATTGATCCTAAGAGAATTTTTCAGATGTTTTTTTTGTCCCATATAAAATGACTCAAATTATTTGACCAAAGATAAATTGAACACAGAGGAATTCGCCGCAGAAAGGAAAAAAAAAAACGTTGAATTTTGAAAAAGTTGGAAGCTAGAATACTTCGGTTCCACAAAAATAAAAAAGAAGAAAGAAAATGGGTTGAATAGTGGTATAAAATGGGGAACTGGGTACTGGAAATTGGAGACTTAATGTTGTGCTTTATGACCTATTGACTAACTTCATAAATTGGAGTGGTTAGGTTATTTGGTCCCCAAAGATATTCATAACTTCCATTCTTATCTGTATATAAACTATACTAAGAACTCATATAATGGCAACTTCGTCTCTTCTTCTTCTCCGTTACAGCATCCTTAAATAGATACATCATTTCATCAATATTAGTCGGATCAATTATCTTCAAATCAATTATCTTCAAATCAATTATCTTCAAATCAATTATCTTCGAATCAATTATCTTCAAATCAAGTATCTTCATTGTTAGAGCAGAACACAACTGACCAGAATGGCTCTGCACCTAGTCCCTTATACCTAGGCAGAGCACTGTCCTTGAGCTAAACTTGAAACCAGATATCTGTGCTCTGTCCCCTATCTTTAGACACAACACTGTCTCCACTAGGTCTAGATAGAACACTGTCTCCACTAGGTCTAGATACAGTATTGACCTAGAACTAAACTTGGAAGACCCGAGGAGTTGGTAATATAATGTGGCATAAACCAACGACCCAAACGTTTATCTCCACACTGCCTTACTGATGGTGTTGTCTGCTCATCTTTTTGTCATAGCATTGAAAAGTATTCTTTCCGTTAAGCTATTTTGATATGAGGCATGAGGCTTGGGAATCTAAGTTTTTGAGTGACTGGGTCACACTCTATTCCTGGCTTCAATACACATCTATCCACAGACAGTTCCAATTTAACAATTCTATCCACAGACAAATCCAACTTAACAATTCTACCCACAAACTATGTCGTTTCCCAACACACATTTATATCAGTTGTCCATGATCGCACTATATTTTGGTGATTGATTCTTGGACCAGATGAGTCATTTGTGAAAAACGTGCTGTTGAACCTCGCTGAGAACTTCAATACAATAGACCTAGGAACACCAAAGAAATTCTTGGGAATGGACCTAGAAGTCCGGTACAAATCAGTTGGTGCGACTCATGAAGTTTAAATTTACACGCTAAAAGCGTATACTGGAGAATGGGGAATAAGATGCGGAATACCTACACATCAAAATAACGAGAACGACTTCATACGTTTACAGAGGAAGAAATGAACTTTAAATACAATCTATAATAAACTTTAACTACACTTTAACTACACTTTAACTACACTCTAAATACACTCTAAATACACTCTAACTACACTCTAAATACACTCTAACTACACTCTAACTACACTCTAACTACACTCTAACTACACTCTAACTACACTCTAACTACACTCTAACTACACTCTAACTACACTTTAACTACACTATAAATATACTCTATATTACACTCCATAATTACTACTTTATACACCACTCTTTAATGCATACTCTCTTGAATTGGGCTTGGACATGGAATACAAATTGATTTTGAGAAAAACTTGGTTTGCAGAAAAAACAGTAAGACCAGACATTGCACAGTGAAACAAGATTTTTAAATATCAGGATCTGAACTTGGCACGGTATTCGAGGGAACTCAAAGCAAAGTATAAGGAAGTAACCAATATGACTCTGAGATACTTATTGTAAACACCCAGAAAGTATATTGTATTTAAAAGGCAACAGAACTCGTTTCAGAAAGACTTTGAATTTTTTCTAGAACAGAAAGATTACAGATATGACCATTGAAGAGAAAATAACGTGGTGTTTGTGGATGAAGACTTTGGAACAAACTCCAAAACAAGACAGTCTAAATGTGGGTACCTAATAATATATATATATACATATTTATGTATGGGATTCCCTCAACAATACCGCCTCTCTGTTGCCTCCCTGATAGAGTCCAAAAAGCCCAGCCTCTATGGTTGACTCTGATATGGTCTTTTACAACTTTGACGACCATGATATTGGAGTTCACATAAATATTTCGTCTCCAAGCATTATTTCTATGGTCCCATATACGGTATTTCTTTCATATCTATAACTTCAAATATACATCCACATGTCTTCTATATCTTCTACGTCTTCTACGTCTTCTACGTCTTCTACGTCTTCTATATCTTCCACGTCTGCTATGTCTATTTATTAGTTCACCTCTACAGTATCAGTACACTTCCATACACACAGTCTCCCTTTGTACACCCATATTCAAATTGCACTTCATCTACTCCTAGATCTATTCAATGAGTGTTTTATACATATGAATATCCAAAGCCACCCACCTATATTTTTAGCTAGTTCTCTACCTCTATCAACACATACATCTATACATCTATACATCTATACATCTATACATCTATACATCTATACATCTGTATTCTGTATACATTTACACCTCTACACAGTTACATCTAGATATCCTGTATAGTACATATCCAAATCTCTAGTTTGCGTTTCAATTCAATTTTTCACACCTACACATCTACAGCTACACCATTCATACCCCTAAATACCCCCATATACACGATTTCATACGCCCACAATGCTATCTATGCAATCTCATAAGTATACACTAGCTAATACTTGAAGTTAACATTTTCATCTACAGTCTCTCCACCTTTATGTATATCATTGAGACAAATCGACATCTCACATACGTTATCTATATTTACGCAAATCCAAACCACCACATTCACCTTCCTTCTGTGCCGTTCATTGGTCTCTAAATGCAAAGACTGGATCTAAACTCTCTCTTGTACCTTCTCTGGTCTACACCTGATTATACCATGTTCTACACCACAAAATAAGTTACCCTTATAGTATAACCACACACCCAATTTGTCTTTAAACGATAAAACAATTAAATCAAATTATGGTTAGAGTCAGCTAGTAAGCTACGAAGTTAAATTAACTTAAGCTACTCAATATCTTAAGCTACTCAATATCTTAAGCTACTCAATATCTTAAGCTACTCAATATTTTAAGCTACTCAATATTGTTTATAGTAGATAAAAGGGAACTGTGCGATAATTCCACTCTCACCAATTATACAAATAACATAAACTCAATTGACATGGGCTACATTGACACGAACTATAACACTGGATAAGTGGATCAATAAATAACAAATAACATGAAGTTTTTGACTGTTTTTTCTTTTCTATTTTTTTTTTTTTGACTGAAAAAAATTCATGCCAAAAGGTCTCTGTACTTCTCTAAAGTTTCCTTGGACACATTTGAGCCTCCACAAACCACAAAAATCACGATATCTTGGGGGTCCAAAGGCCCGAGTTTCTCCAACAAGTCCTTTCTTCCATTGGAAATGCTAAGAGTAGCTCCACATGCAGGCTCAGTGACCTCGTGGAACGTATCATAGTGGTTTACCGTGGCCCGCACTGCATCCAAATCGTCCACCAAGCAGAGCCGAGTATCATAGGTCGAGTAGTAGTCAAAAGCACGTTGAGAAACGTATGGGGAAGCGAGAGAAGTGGCCAAGGTGGAGATTTTCAGTAAATGGATCACGTGCCCTTGCTCCACTGCTTGGTGGAAACATGAAGTCTGGTTGGTTTCAACTACCAACACCGGCACGTGCTCCCAGCCGGAATTGCGTTTCAAGCCTTCCACAATTCCGCTGTAGAGTCCACCTCCACCGCTACTGCACACAATTCCTTTGACCCGGCCCATTTCCGTGCCCTGGAGCTGTGCAGCCATTTCATCTACTATGGACGCATTTCCTTCGCATAAAACTGCATCATCAAAAGGGTGACAGTATATTGCCTGCACAGAGTCGTCAAGGCTTGGGATCACCGTCTCTCTAAGGTACCCATCGGCCTCTCCCCAATGCTTTCCATGCACCAATACTGTGGCACCCATTTTCTCCAATAAGGGAATGGCTCCTTGGGAGATTTCAGGGAGTACCACTGTGCAGGAGACTCCATGGGAAGCACTTGCAAAAGCAGCTGCCAAGCCTGCATTTCCTCCGGAAGAACTGAAGGTTTGTACTTGTGTCTTGCCTTTGGCCTTAGCTTCCTGCAACCCGGTGAGCACCACTTTGCTCATTCCCCGGAGCTTGAAGCTTCCAGAAGGCTGCTGATTTTCTTTCTTATAGAATGTCCTGCATGGGGCGCCGAGTTCTTCAGTCACTTCCACGAGATCGGTCACGATAGCTGGAGGAGTTGGCATTATCCTTTTGGCGATCCTGCGGGCGAGATGTATGTTGATGTGCGTACTGCATGGTGTCGTCGTGCATGCACGCGCTTGCAAAGTACCCACTCTGTTTACTATCCACTGTGTAGGATGTTCCAGAAAGAGCAGCGAAGGAGGCGCGGTGAATAATTCATAGGGTTGAACAATGGAGGGGAAAAAATCGAGTGAAAATATTCGGAGGGTTTTTTTTTGGGGATTTTGAGTCTTTTTTTTACTCTATTTTGGGTAGTCATGGTCTAAAATCACTCAGTTCAATGAATTAACTCTTCATTATTCGTGTTAGACCCGAGGATTGACTTATAGTTTTTGTATGTACATCCAAACAGAAAGTCTAGAAAACTAGTTCCTGGATATAACGCGTGTCACGTGATACAATTAAAAGTGTAAACACAATAGAATATGCAAGAGCTCCAGCTACTATTTAAAGAAACAACATAGAATAAATAAAGAAAAAAAAGAAAAAAAAGAAGAAAAACAAAAAACAAAAAAGCAGAACCTGTGATTTTAGTGGGGGGAGGGTGGATGCTTACCTGCAGTACCAGGACATTAACATCCTGTACTCACCGCTACTCACACACAGTAGTCAGCAGATGCCCCGCAAGTCCTTCAAGCCCACACACACGGAAATCACCAAAGCAGGAGAAAGTGAGGTGCTCGATGTATACGCAGAGCTCCTCAAGTCCAGCGGGTCACCAGATCTTCTCCTCCAGCATATTCCTGCACTCATGGACCATATGCAGATCCCACGATGTTTTACAAAGGATATCACGTCGTGTATTGCGTGGTTTTACGATACAAGGCGTATGGGACCCGTTGAACCCAGTCCTCGTTGGACAGTGACCCAGCTGCTTCTCCGGCACCTAACGCTTTCCGTTTTAGGCAATGATCCGCCGGAAATCTCCGATATCATCGATGTGGATAAACTCCTCAAATTCATGGGCCGTTTGATCTCCATGAGAGATAATTATGAGTACATTTTGGAGTCATGGGCTCTTTTCGTGGAGGCCTCGCAGGGTGCTCAGAAGGATTATACGCAGTGCACGCTAAGTTTGCAAGATCTCCAAAAAATCAAAAGCATATTAGCTCTAGACGATTTGGGAGATTCTCTCCTCATTGATATGATTGGCTGCAGTACGGGGTTGGCCAATGGCGAAATATTTAACTACTCTTTCGGGCTGCTGGAGGTGCACGTGACCCTCAAAGACTTTGCTGACATTCTAGGACGTGCTGGCGAGTTCTAGTCATATTCAATTGGTTATAGGGAAATGTATTTATATGTAATTGTCATTATATTATTAATCTTTATTGATTTTTTTTTAGTCAGTGATATATCATGGTATCAATCAAGTCGATGTACTGCATCTAAGCACTTGCTTGCCATATATATCATATCATATACGGAAACTGATGGACCAACCAGTGTTTTTCAGTGAGATATTATTGAGGAGAGGTCTATATAGTACTAGAATCTAACCATATGATCTAAAAAAAAGCCTGCATAAAAGTATCCACACTCCATAGCCCGATTTCCCCCACCACCACTTCTGAGCAATCATCCGCGAATCAACATACTAAACAGAGTACCTGACATACAGTGTTTTTCAAAACTATTCAAACCAGAGCGGCAAAATGGTTCAAACCACTCCGGCAAAAAAAAAAAAAAATCAGACCACACTAGTAAAATAAAACAAACCACAATTCAAAAAGTTTCGTACACCCCCAACAAGTTGTTGTATATAGGATAACAAGAAAACTAGTTCATGTTCCGTTCCATTATAACCCTTTATTGATATCATCGGCGAGAAACCCCCACTTTGGAAAAGTCGAATGTATTAAGTTGCTTGCATCTCCCCGCTTTGCTGATAAGAGATTGGGCTACTTGGCCTACATGCTTCTATTGGATGAGAACCAACAGGTGTTGACACTTTTGACTAACTCCTTGGACAACGACATGCAGCACCCCCCCCCCCCCCCCCCCCCCCCCAATACGTTTATTGTGGGATAAAGTACATATGAGACAATCGTCCATATTTAAGATTAAGATTTTCAGAATCTTGAATTCTTCAATGTATGAAAGTTGGTGTGAAACATTACAACGTTTGGTTTGAAAGACTGTGCGACGGAGGTCCGAAACTTTCTACATTAGTCGTTTGTCTAATTTTGCTGGTGTGATAGAGTTCTGAAAAACATTATAACAATAATAGCATACCCTTTATTATAACATGGTACTATATCATCATGGTACTATACCATACCAAGGGACTATACCATACCAAGGGACTATACCATACCAAGGGACTATACCATACCAAGGGACTATACCATACCAAGGGACTATACCATACCAAAGGACTATGTATAGTTAGTACACTGTCAGATACGGCTACTACTACTACTACTACTACTACTTCACTATACTTGTTATATTCAGGTTCCGTCAGGTACTCTGATTAGTATGTTCATTTGGCGAAGATCCCTCCAAGGATGATTCCTCCAAGAGAAGAATCTGAGGTGCTTATATAGTTATGCGCGTAGCTTAGCTCGACAACAATAGCGATGAACGCCGTTCCAACATCGGATATTGAGCCGCAGTGTCTTGAAGTGGCCATTGTTAGGATTAGACAGCGTAGGCTCCAAAATACCTCAATACGCAGGGCCCTGCATATAGTGGATCTAACGAAAGCTAGTATAAGGAGTGGGATTGGGATGTGTTTGTTCAGCTTTTTTTTTTCTTTCTATATTGATGCATGTATTTCATAGTATTTAGACTATAGAAGTAATAATTATTTTTTGTGTGTATTTACTTATAACATCTAGTATAAAATAAAGCAAGCCCCAATATAACTTAAAACAGGCCCTCAATATACCATAAAACAAACACAGAGTATAGCTTAAAAATAAACCTATAAATAGAGTATAAAGTGTTGTTCTAAGAAAATAAAGTGGGCCCCAAAAATGAATCTTTAATTTGTTGTATACTAAAACTGTTTAAGAAGAACAAAGGTTCCAAAAGTCTGATAGACCTGTAAAGCTTAGAGTAGCTAAATATTCTCATACCCTCTTTCAGTCGCTCACTCTACTCTACTACACTACACTACACTACACTACACTACACTACACTACACTACACTACACTACACTACACTATACTTTTCTCTACTACACTATACTTTTCTCTACTACACTATACTTTTCTCTACTACTCTACTACTACTACTACTACTACTCTGTGTTTGATGGCTGGTCCAAAATCACAGCCAAGGAGGGACTTGCTGGTCTTTACAAGAGTTTGGGTCCTCTTTGGGCCCGTCAAATCCCTTACACTATGGTCAAGTTTGCTTCTTTCGAGAAGACCGTGGAACAAATCTATAAGTACCTTGGAAAGCCCGTATCGTCCTACACTTCTTTACAACAAACAGGTGTGTCTTTCTTGGGAGGTTACATTGCCGGTATTTTCTGTGCCGTGGTGTCCCATCCAGCCGATGTAATGGTGTCTAAGGTCAATTCCGAGAAGAAGGCCACCGAGTCCTTGGGTCAAATTAAATTGATTTAAATCGGCAGTTTCTAACTCTCTTTTTTTTTATCACTACTACTATCCACTCTATTACTTGAATATGGAAATGACAAAAAAAAAATCCCCAATTGGTGATTTAATTAGTAACATTAAGAAAGTGGGTGGGATCAAATCCTTGTAATGTTCCATTAATATTTTCATACAACGTCAGTCCTGGTCACACCAGTTGGCAGCAAGCAGAGAGAATTATCACGATTCAAAGCCAAAGCCAAACTCACAAGTTCACTAAATAGAGTTTTTTAAAAAAACAGTTTTATGACGTGAAGCAAATGATTAGATGTCTGGGCGGGGGGTGGGGGCAAAATTAGCCTCAACATATTCTCAAACTTTAAATATGTAAGAAGAAGATGTTATTTAATTGAACATTTTCACAAATGTAGAGCTTTTAGTGAGTCGTTTTTGGTAAGCAAAAGTGGCAATGCGAGATGAACCAAACATAAAGTTAAACCACCAGAATTCGCTCTAATCAGACATCACAATAGGTATTAGTTCATCTAGACACCACAAAAGGTATAGGTTCATCTAGACACCACAAAAGGTGTTTCTTCATTTAGACACCACAAAGACGTGGTGTGGTGTTAGTATAGCTGTTAGTATGTTGTTAGTATGTTGTTTGTATAGCTGTCAGTATGTTGTTTGTATAGCTGTCAGTATTTTGTTAGTATGTTGTTAGTATAGCTGTTAGTATGTTGTTAGTATGGTGATAGTGAGTGTAGCTAGTATAGTATCGGTGTCTTTGCCCGATTCCGAAGAGAAAAAGCTCGTTAAGGAAATGGGAGCCACAGATCAACCACTTTCAGAACCTCAACTCTGTGGACACCATCCTGGCGGACTGAGTCCCTTCAAGTATTCATTTGGGCGCCAACTCCCGCTTAAGGCTGTCCCGAGAACTACTGCCCCAGCCACAGTACCTCAAGCCCAAAATGACGGGCCCGACACAAATGGCGTACTTAATGGCCCTTATGGGCTATGACAAAAACAATCGCTGGGTGACTAGAACAACTTCCTCCAGCCCACCGTCACTGGGCCTGCAGACATGGCCCGTCTTCTCTCGCCACTTGACTAGGCTGCTTATCCCACTCTTTTTTTTTTTAAATTTTCTAGACGTCAGTACAGATTGTTTTTGGTATTTGACACATTCTAGATTACATTAGTAATGGAGATTTTTGAGACTGTATTGGTATAACAGGGATATGTACAGTGACTCTCTACTAGACTATTTCTGCGCGCACTCTCACCTACTCCATCAACTCACTCACACTCCAACCACACTCAGACTACCAACCGCACCACCACCCCACCCCCCTAAAACCCCATGCACTTCTCCTTCGCCAATGAGTAGTCGGCTTTTCCTACAAACGCAGAGTGAGCTCGTGGACCTGTGCTTGGCGGAACTAGCGCAATTGCCTAATCTGGATGTGGTCAACTTTAACAATACGGCCCAGTTCGATGTGCTTCTCCGCCACTTAGAACTCTCGTTTGTTGCACCTACTTTTTGCCAGGTTCCGTCCGTTTACGTATTGCACGTTTTGGTGACATTAGCTGCGCGGTGCCCAGAATCCAATTGGTCACATGACCCGGGCTTGGGTGCCGTAGCCTATTCTACTGAATATATGCGCAGGGTTAATTGTGATTATGATGCATGCTTGGGAAATCTGCTGCTCCTGCATAGAAGCACACTCCTTCTTCAAAAATACTCACTTTTGGTATCCGTTTCGCTGCTGTCACTAGCTGTGAAATTGTTACTGGATAATATCTATAGCGTGTTCCTGCAGATAGCGCCCAATCCGAACATCCCAACAAAGTCCCCTAGAAAAACTCGCCTGGCCACAAAATCAGGGACTGAAAATATATATAGTGAAGATATTCTTGGTGGTTTATATGCAGTCGAGGTTATAAGTGATTCTGAAGATTCAGATTGTCCCATTGAAGTTCCTCCGGCTGTTGGGGCCTCCGCTTCTGTGCAGGAATACAGAAACGTGATCTCTCTTTCTGAATTGGACGCAAAAACTTCCGGATTGGGTGAGGTGGCTACCCTTTTCAAAGACATGCCGCATCTTTCGGCACAGGCCACCCCCGAACCGGAACTGAGTCCTGAAGCCCCTACCAAAAAACGTCGCTCGGATGCCTCTCTCTGGCGCCGTATACAGGTCTACGATGATGACGTTTTGGCCTCCAGATTAAACACAGACTACACGTTTTGGGACTTGGTCCGCTGGATGTTCTGGTGTGCCGACTCCAGCCTGCAGTACCAGAAGTTTTTGTTTAACTCAAACCTGACATGTGTACATTCATGCTACATGTGTTATGCAAGTATAGTGGAGATATTCGTTGGCTTGAGTGCTGCTCAAATGGCCGTCCTGCATGCAAGCCCGCTTTGGGCCAGTCTTCATTTGCAGCCGCACGAAAAGACAGTGGAAACCATATTCCTGGGTCTCGGCCTGGTGTTCCGAAATAAGCCGTTTCCTTGCTATAAGAGGGAACTTATCTTGTTGGCGCACGACCCTGCGGTCCGGGTATCTCAGTGTAAAACCACTCTTGAGTTCGACGACAATATGCACTCCATGGGCTTGAGGGTTACCATGCTTACACTTTTCAGCTACTATGAGCGGAACATTTCCAAACGCAGACCAGATATTCTTAGCCTAATGCAGAGGAAAACCACTGGAGATCGGTTCATGTTTTTTGCTGTGGAAAAGGTGAGGAATCTTTCTGTGCAGTACACCAAAGGTTTCTTTGAAATCCAAGTCAAAATTGCATTTCTCAAAGATTATGCTGAGCTCTTTATGGTCAATTTGGCCTTGGCAGTTTTGGCTAAAGTGACCGATGTGGAGGTGTGCATATACGATACTCTAGACGGTAAGTTCAGTGATGACGTCATGACAATGATAAGCAACAAAAAGCTTTATTGCGGTATAACCGAAGATTTAAGTACACCCAGCCTCGAAGCATTTTTTGAAAAATGGAATAAAATGGTGTTCTTGGCTGAATGGGTGATGTGGGCGGCTATATGCAGGTCGGACAAAAACACGGATTACACACAAACGTGTTCAGTAGCAGATGAACTTCTGCAGATTTGTGTTCGAGAATTTCTAGAGAGTCGATATGATGATGCTGATATTATAGAGGATAGTGCGTTTACTGTTACACGAGAGGAGATGGAAGGAATCCTAGCACGAGCCCAGTGCAGGTTTCTACGAATAGCCCAGCAAAAGTAGATTGAAGAATGATGGGAGGATTCTTTTTTTTTTAATGAAAAAAAAGACTTTAATAAACGAGAAACGAACTGAAAAGAGATCGAAATTTAGACAATAGTTTTTGTGGTTCCGTATACTGTCTTGGCTTTTATACCGTCAATTTTGTGTACTGTCGAGTCTGTATACTCTTATTCTGTATACTGTTAGATCCACCATAGGCAGGGCCCTGCCTATGAAGGTATTATGAAGCCTCTCAGTCCGATTGTTACAATGGTGATACGGCGTTTGGCCATCAGAGCACTTCGTGCATAGATGACCTCTTTCGAATATTCCAGAACAATCCTTACCATTGTTCTGGTGGAGAGTTTTTCGGTTCCACGTTTCTCTCAAAGGTATATAAGCCACTCCAATTCCTCTCTTTGAGGAACCATCAACGAATATAAGAGTTTAGGCATAAATGTATTAAAAGAACATAACGTATACTCTTATTCGGTATACTCTTATTCGGTATACTGTCGAGTCTGTATACTGTCGAGTCTGTATACTGTCAATTCTGTATACTGTCGATTCCATGATTGTCTTGATAACATCTTTTAATGGAGATCCAAGAACTTATTCGAAACAAAAAGATTGGGTTCTGGAGCCACTAAGTAGTTTGTTGGTGGTGGAGGTGGTTGTGGTGGTGGTGTGCGGGCGCCTAACGATGAGGAAAAAGTTGGTTTTTGTTTTTTATTATTGAAACAAAAGATGAGCACCTTTCAGTCTATGGATCCAAACTTCTCAGTCCTCACCAATGTCCACACCTGAAAGTGTAATTCTTTACTGTAACCTTCCAAAAAAAACAATGTGGCTTTCTTCCCCTCTCCCAAATTATTGGCTAATCCAACTGAAGAATGTTATGTTCTTTATAAGGTGTGTTGTTAAACTTGTATTCGTTGATGGTTCCCCAAAGACAGGAACCGAAGTGGTTTATATAACTTTGAGAGAAACGTGGCACCGAAAAACTCTCCACCAGAACAATACCTCCTACTGTTCTGGTGGTAGGAAGTATTATTCTAGGATTGTTCGAAAATGTTAACGCGTGAGTATATTACGTACATGTGTTAGCACAAAGGCTGAGCTTGCGGGATTTACGCACAGCGCTTAAGTCGCAATGCTACAAGGAGGCATGCCCATTCCAACATAAAAGGAGGGGTCGCCACCCACGCTTGTGAGGTTAGGAGTTCTCCCAGAGGGTCAAGTGATAGCGTAGACTGGACCCAAGTTATATCTAGCAAATAAAAGCCTGAATCTTAACAGATTAAGAGTCAAATTACCCTACCGATTGACAGACAAAACAACATGTCGGGTAGCGAAGCATCAGTCGCCCACATTAATCAGGAGGGTCATATCAATGAGGATATTTCCTCGAATTTTATTGATTCGTTGGACCCGCAAGTCAAGAGAGCTTTCTTCAAGGATTTGAATGCCGATCCCTTCCCATACGGGAGAACTCCTACAGA
>NLAW01001899.1:0-28312 GCA_002370915.1 Metschnikowia lochheadii | reverse complement strand
GGCGGCTCCCGCCCGTCGTCCTGTATATCATCGCTAGCCGCTCTATATGCATGACTGTATCTGCAGTTCACACTCACGCGTTAACACATGTCTAGATATACTTTGAAAACATTTAGAAACTCTTTGCAAAAAGAGATGTTAACTAATATTAACGATTTAAATTGAGGCAAGGAACGATGTGTAGGTAAAAATAAAAAAGGGTGTAAACACTGCAAATCCAAAAGGGAAGGCTATAGTCAGAGCTGAGGAAAAAAGGTGTACAGCGTTTCTCGAAACGATTCAGACCAGCGCGACAAAACGATTCAGACCATACTAGCAAAATTAAACACCCCAATAGTTTGAGAAATAACTGCTTTTAATACTCAATAAAGATTTCACATAAACAGACACGTTTATTTCTTATTTCAAATCCTTGATCCTTAACATTTTTTAAGTCGTGAGTACGAGACTATTTTTATTTATTGGTCTGTTTAATTTTGGTAGTTCTGGTTTGAAACATATTGCCGCACTGGTTTGAATAGAATTCAAAAAGACTGTAGTGAGAAAACTAAAGCTGGGGGTGTAAATGTGGTGCACCAAGACGCGAAACAAAATGCTGCGCACACATGTCAAAGGAAGAAAAGGAGAATTATACTGTTAAAAATAAGAAAGAAAAAAAAAAGAATAAAGCCTATTTACAACCAGAAAATTAGCTAGGCCACAATAAAATATGTGGGCTGTGGGAAAAAATTGTTTAAAAAGTCTGATTGAATGCTTAGATATAGAAATTGGAAAGTGTGATAATCTTTTGGAATAAGAATAATGAACGGAGTTTGGGGGAAAGCTATAAGTGTATAAAAGTGAAGATGTTATGTTCTTTTGATACATTTATGCCTAAAATCTTATATTCGTTGATGGCTCCTCAAAGAGAGGAATCGGAGTGGCATATATAACTTTGAGAGATTCGTGGAATCGAATCGAAAAACTCTCCACCAGAAAAACGGTAAGGATTGTTCTGGAATATTTGAAAGGTGCCATCTATGCAAGAAGTGCTCTGATGTGGGCAAACACCGTATCACCATTGTAACAATATTCAGACTGAGAGGCTTCATAATACCTTCATAGCCAGGGCCCTGCCTTTGGTGGATGTAACAAATAGTGGTATCGTGAAGGAACATGGGAAGATGAAGAAGAGCAAAAGGAAAACTATGGTGGTATAGCACCAATTAATCTATTATAATTTATTTATTAGTGGATATCTTTGAATTATCGGCAGATACCTTTGAACTTCCACTAGTTTATCCTTTACATACTATTTCTGCTGATACCAATATGATATATAAGCATACAAAATAACCCATCATTCGACCGAATTGAAAATTTTACAGCAAAACCAGAGACACAATGCTTTTCATTATTAGATCCGGTATTATATATGGGTCTTATACAAGGTGTTGGATATTCGAGCCTAGAATCACTGATTCGTTTCAGCTCCTTTACTGTAGAAGTACCATCTTCAGCTGAATTGACTCTAGAAGCCACACCATTGACTGAGTGCTTGGTTGTTACCTTTGGATACATCCACCGAATCTAAGAGCCACTAAACCCCGCAGCTATCAACAATCAGTTAACTACTATGACTCCACCCACATCTAATTGAGTAGCTTGATTCCTCCCTCAAAACCAAATTTCCAACGAATACAATAGCAATTAGGTATCAGAATGGTGAAAGGAAGTACCACTTTTTTACTTTCTTTCTCTTTTGTTTTTTTTGTTTTTTTTTTTGGATTGAGGAATGACTTGCGGCTTCAACAATGACTCCAAGGCCTGGGGAACAAGAGGTCTTTTCCTGTGAGCACTCTCTATACATCTAAAGTGGGCCACCAAAAGACCCAACTTGCCAAAGGGCTGATGACTTGATAAAGGGCATTTTGAGTGACCTCGCAGAAAAAGTATGGATCTGTTTTAGTAGTACCACCATTGCCTGCCTGTGGTCGTGAAAGGTTTGGTTTTGGTTCTTGAAAACTAACTCTCATACTCTTGCTTATGGTACCTCCTAGAGCCACTATGTTGGAGTGAAACTTGGCTGGCTTTTGGGACAATAATGAAGGACTCATTGGGAGCTATGGCTACAAATGTGACAACAAGGTCACACAATAAAGTTTCCTTCGATGATGAGTACTTGTTCAATGGAAATGTTCTCACCCCCGGGGTTCACACGGCTTTTACCGGATCTCCTAGTTTTGGTACAGGGGTGACCAAGACACGCTTAGACTTTGATGAGAAAATGAAGGTTTTAAATGACCCGTTTTCGTTGTATGAGTGTCATGTACTCGATGGAAAAGCGTGTGGGATATTCGATACAGATGCAATGTTAAACCAGAAAAGTTGCTCCCGGGTGGATCTATACTTTTTAACATACAACAGAACGGCCGAATCAGTCGTCCCAATCAATAGAAAGAAGGTGCCTGTGCTTAAGATTTTGGTGGTATTGTTGGAGTCAATGGTGGTTTGTAAGTATGCGCATTTCAGCAGATAGTAGGGAAAATGTATATTATCTTTCACCTACCAAGTCTAATGAAAGAGCTGAATTTGAAAACAACTGTCATGTTAATATTTAAATGTTAATATGACTTACTTTACTAGCCACTAAGATTACCACTACTGACTACTGGTCACTAGTCACTACTATGTACTAGTCACTACTATGTGCTAGTCACTAATATTTACTAGTCACTACTATTTACTAGTCACAGTCGCTACTTTGTACTAGTCACTACTTACTACTACTTATAAAGTAGCCTATTTTTAGATTTAAGATGGCAAAGCGGTACCAGGGATTGAGCTCAAGTGCCCAGTTAATCACCTGGCTGGCCCTATCATTGGCGATGGCCGAACATCTTAATTCGGCGTTTGTAATGACCTTTGGTAGTATCGGGTAGAGCGACTTCATAATACCTCCTTCGGCTGATCACTACCTATGGTGGATCTGACAATGACTGACCATGTCTATGATTATAACTAGGGTACTATAGCGCTATGTCTTCAACTATGACTGAGTATAACCATAGCTTTAAGTATGAATATGATACTATGACTATTACTATTACTATAAATATGGTACGACGGATCAGCATGACCGGGCCGATCTATTAGGCTTGTTTCACCTAATACATCAACTGCACTTGCGGATTCTATAACCAATCAAAACGTATCGAAACGTGCTCTTCATTTCTTCTTCAATTCAGCTTCTCAGCTTTATACCCTTTTCGTAGCTCTTCTAGACAATACTTACATATGCCCGATTCTTCCTCTTGGGGAATCATAAACGAAGATCAAAAAACTAGTACATTAGCGTTACAACCAGAATCCAGCATAAAAAGTGATCGTTTATAGTAAACAACTTACTTGATACTGTCTTTTACTATTTATTATTCGCTGAAACAATTATCTATTATGCAGTATGTTCCACTGTAGATTCTTCTTTAATTCCAGCTCAGCTAGGAATGCTGGGGAATCAGGTGGCCCGTAGAGTAACCATGGTTCAAGGTCCAGAGATCCTTCCTTACTATAAGATACAGAGCTCATTGTCTCGTCAAGAAAAGTAAACACTTCACCCCAAGTGTTTACTTCAGATATAGACTGAGTCACATTGTCAGTACGAGGAGTTCGGGTGGGCCTGGATTTGGGAGGCATCTAGGTATGTCTCCCTAGGTAGAGATGTTCGATTAGTTATCTTAATAAAGAAAAGGTGTCGCAAAGGGCTCCTTTTATATTTGGGAGTCGGCCTTCACTGACCCTTGATTGTTAGGACAACCAAGGTAGGGAAACTAGTAGCGACGTGCCCTGCAAACCCAAGAGCGTCGTGCGCGCTCTTATTCGGTGCTATTTTCCAACGTCCACTGTATACTACACCTCCTTTCTGGAGGTTCACCGTTACTATACTCCATCGGCTGCTTTCCAGCATGTCGGAACGGTTTTTCTGGAAAAAATAAAAATACAGAGAAGAGTGTTACTGCTAACTGTGAGTGTATGAGGGCTGTAAGTGCGTTGTATTCATTTATCACCACGACCAATGTTGTATATTCCATACTACCTTTTAATTTGATTATACGTGGATTGGCAGTCAGAAATGGTTCTTGAGATAGACCAGAATACCTTCTATTCTAAGAGTTCATTAGCGGCTCGGTTTAATATTTCTACACCTAATGGTTTGCTGGTGCTCAGAAATCCTAAAGGCTGCCCATGGTCATTGAAAACACAGGTACAATATCATCATCGCCGTCCGAATCAAATGAAAATGGCTTTCCTTTTTTTTCCTTTGAACCAAAGAACTTTTGACAAGAAAATACTTTGAATAGTATATTCATTACCACATACCGATAACTTCACCATAAGTCATCATGATTCGATAGAGCTTGCATGCAGGAATTTGCACCCACCCAACCAACCAAAGCCCACTCTGTGTATCTAGTCATAGACGTATTTCCAAGCCCAGACCAATTCCTTTACTTTTCAATTTTCACTTTTCACTTTTCAGTCTCCAATTGTATAGGTCCAAAATATATGTAACACATTTAGGGACTCTCTTTTTAGTTTTGGCGAAAATGTGCATATCACAGAACTGAATTGAGATCACACAAGTCACAAAATCTACCTTCACTGCGACTCCATCAACATTGCAGGTGACGAGAAACTGTGCATTGAAACAAAGTTCAGTTGATCAAAACACGTTTCAGCTTATCGTAATTATGCCAAAACTATAAATCCATCCCCTGAGTCATGTTGTTCCCCAAGCAACTGTTCACCTTTGGCCATTCCTTGTGGGCCCAAATCTAGCATACCGAAGGAAAGATATATGAGGTGCCAGACTCCCGTATATGCCAAGTGAGCTTTTGTTTTTTTTCCCCTTTTTTTCCCTTCTTTCTCCTTTTTTCTTTTTTCTTTTTCTTTTTCTTTTTCTTTTTCTTTTTCTTTTTCTTTTTCTTTTTTTTTTTTTTGGCACCAAACAATATGTCACTTGTGCTCCACAAATAACAAAATGAGGTTGTGATTTTGCAGACAGGATTTTGCAGACATTATCTACTTCTTTTCATCCGTTTTGTTCCCCAGACATTTCAAACACCATCTAGCTTCACCCAACTATCAATTGCCCAGAATTCTCCAAACTTGACTAAAGTAATCAGCTCCACGACTCTAGACCTTAAAATAACTAGACTTTGACTTAAAAACAAAGACTCACACCTTTAAGGCTTAGACACTTTAATTTCATTGCTTAGACTTTCTCCTCTTAGAATTCTAGCTTTTTGAATCCCCCTCCTAGCCCAGACTTTCTTCTGAACTCTTGCTCTTTTGCTATGCAAGCTTCTAACAACAATGACTTTAATGATCAGATCTTCAACTGCGGTTCGCCAATGGAAACGGACTTCTCCGCAACCCTGACTTTACCTGGCTTAAATACCCAGAATCCTGGATCCTGGATCCCGTTCAATCCGGTTCCAGACCCCATTGACCACTCCAAGGTCAGTCGTTTGGGCTGGGGAGTCATGAATCTGTATCCCATAGGTAATATCGTTTCGCCAGCGGAATCTGACCCTGGCAACTTTGTCTCGTCTCCCCCCATGTGCCCAGATATCACCAAGGTTACTGACAGTTCGTTTGCAATGGACACTTTAAACAACATTTTGGATTTCACCAACCATTCGAGTATTCATTCAATGATGGTGGATGGTCCAGAAATTGGCGAGTTCGACCAGTTCATGCAACCCATGCCTTCTCAAAAGAATCTTCTCAGACAAGTGAACATGGACTCTCATCTTGGACTCTCTGCTCAGTGCGACGAGGAAAGTAGGCAGTATGGAGCCATCTTTGCTTCTGCACTGCCTTGGGACCTTCCTAGCTCCCATTCCAATCTCCAGGGTTCTTCGGTGAGAACTGGATCTCCTCATGAAAGTATTGAAGAACTTGAGCAAGTCCTTACCTCCGATGGAGCCATAAGCCACGCATGCTCTAAGTGTATGCCATCCTCCCTAGATTCTTCTACTGAGACTTCTACTGAGACTTCTCCTGAGACTTCTCCAAATGATCTTCTCGATATGGAAGATCATGAAGAAATTGATCTGCAGTCTAAGCTGAGTCCCGAATACGAGCCTCAGATCTATGAGAGGCTGCAAACGGACCTCCACCGCTCTGCCAGATATCCAGTAGGGAATGGAAACAACTCGGACGACGAGAATTATAATGCTGCTTCCGGCTCAATCACCGACCTCTACTACCAAGATTTTATAAACGAAATCAGCCATGCCTATGACTCTGGAAATCTCAATCAAGGCTCCTCTAGGAAACCCGACCAAACCAACCTGTTCATGGGACGTGCCATGTCAAGGGACCTGACCAACAGCTATGCACGCATATTCAACCGGAAAGAAAGTATTTCTGAAATGCAATGCGAAGATAGCTATGAGGAACTCCGCTGGGATGTGCCGGATATCCAATTCGACAATGAACCCAACGCTGCTGAAACCACAGATACTCCAATGGAAGAGTGTGATGCAGATGACTTTTCACGTGCGCACATTTTGCACCCATCAGGTCTGCAACCATACTCTGCGGTCTATACTTCTTTTTCGGATAGACCATCCGAGGCTCCACCACAACCGGGACCCAATGATACTGCAGGATACACCCCAATTTCAGGTCAGTCTGACCTGAACCAAATCCACAATCAAGTTGAAAGTCCCTTGACTTATGAGGGTCTTCAGTACATCCAGCTTTCTTCTGGGGCTCAACCAACCCAGGAACTTGGCTTTTTTCACCTCAGAGAAAGCTACCAACATTGGCAATCAGACCCACACTTTACTGCTCAAACAGGCCATTCAGTCCAGAGTCTTGCATCACTGCCAATTCAACAAGTCCAACCAGTCCAACCAGTTCAACCAGTTCAATCTGTTCAACAAGTTCAAAGAGTCCAACCTGATCAATCAGTTCAACCAGTTCAATCTGTTCAACAAGTTCAAAGAGTCCAACCTGATCAATCAGTTCAACGAGTCCCGAATTATGCGAGTTGTTGCTTTGGCTCTTCCACCTCACCCTTCGAAGGAATTAGTCTCTGGAATACTGCCGATCACCCAGTCCACGGTTTTCCAGAAAGCAAAGGGCACATGACTTCCCAGTTCAGAACAGCCTTTGCTGGTACTCAGCCTGGAATAGTCTCTCGGCAAAGCTACCAGTACCTGAACAATGCCATTCCTTGCAATGGTCAGTGCCAGCATTATTCAAACGGCCGAAGAGCAATTCCTTCAAACGTCACTTGGGATTTTGCTCCACAAATGCTAAACAAGTTCTCTCAAAATATGGTTCTGGAGACCTGCCTGGGAGCAAGTTATCTTGAAGCTCACCATCACGCACCTGCTCAGATCCTCCCAATCCACAGTGGACCAAGTCTTACCCTCCAAAACTCTTCAATGGCTGCTAGAAAAAGCTTTGGAGCAATGGGCATTTTTCCAGATGAACGCTTTAGTGAACGTGCAAGAGCCACCAAGATCCCTACCAATGGCATCACGAGTCTAAGCAATATGGTCAATATTGACTCATGCCAGCGAGACTTCATTCGCAGGTCATACCTCAGTCACCCCAACTACCCAAGACCATCGCAAAACAACCCTGCAGCAAACAGCCAGGTGCAACAAATAGGGCCAACCCGAACCGTTTTGGTGGATACTGAGCTCCAAGAACTTGAACGGTTTGCTAACGACCTTGATCTTGCAATAAAGCATAATTTCAGACCACTTCAAGCACCACGGGCAACACGGGCACCACAGGAAACACGAGCACCACAGGCGACACAGGCATCACAGGCGACACAGGCAATACAGGCGACACAGGCGACACAGGCGACACAGGCGACACAAGCAATACAAGCACCACAGGTTCATGTGCCTATCCAACAACATATGCCGGTGGCCTCAGTAGTTGCTCAAGAAGTTGGTGCAAGCACCCAAACTAGCCTGGCCCTTTTAAGGCCAGGAAGAAAGAGAAGAGCTGCTAAGGCTAAACCAAGAAGCCTGGATAAGTTCAGAGTGGGGAAACCACAAAGCCCTGGAGCTCATAAAAGGCGTCGAGTAAGCCTCAGTCCTAAATTGACCGACTTAATCACAGAGAAGATGAGCCAAGCTATCCAGGAACTGCAGACTCTGACTACCAGCTTTCAGGAACAGCAGACTCCGACTGTAACAGTCCAGGAACCAAGAAATACTGCAGCCCAGGGGAAAACGCCAGAGACTCCCAATGGCCAAAGACTGAGAAAATTAAAGTCAGCTTTCAACTATGATGGAGTCAGTATCCCCCATCAAGTCATAGAGATACCACGGCTCCAGAACGTTGTTAGCAACATAGAGAACCAGCAGTACAAAAGTAAACTTGTCTCTCTCAATGGATCGGGAGACTGCCCCATCATAAGAACCAAGTACCAGCGCAACACTTTGGCAGCGCTCCAAGACCTTCACAATAATGTGGTGTACGAAAAGAACGAAGACTATGGCCCCAGTCAGCCATACCAACAGGAATTCACCCGGACTGAATTGGACCCTGAAACAA
The DNA here is from genome assembly GCA_002370915.1 of Metschnikowia lochheadii. NCBI lineage: Eukaryota > Fungi > Ascomycota > Pichiomycetes > Serinales > Metschnikowiaceae > Metschnikowia > Metschnikowia lochheadii. Next base: position 19,738 of record NLAW01001899.1, on the reverse strand, counting down.
AGCTTCCAATTATTGAGACCCGGAGTGCATTATGCGCATACTGTGAGGAAATCAGCTTCTTTGAGTTGAGGACTTCAAGATATTCACACCACATGAACAACACTCATGGCATTTACTCAGACAACTACTTGACACCGGATCCACTATTTAGTGGAACATACAAGGTTTCCAAGAAGCCCCTGGTAAATAGAAAGACCCAACCAAGGATACGAAACCATGAGGGGGTTGTTTGCCCGGTCTGCTTTGAAGTGGTCGAGATTCAGTGCTGGTCGTCGATTCTGTTGAAAAACCCTCTCGGATGCTACTTGAAGCACTTCAGAGAAAACCACCGGAGAGAACAGAAGAAAAGTTCTTTGACTTCCTGGTCCAATTAGCTCCATAACTCTCTCTTAAGTTTGCTCTTCATCTGCTCTTAACTTGCACTTAATTTGCACTTAATTTGCTTGAATGTATGATATGAAGATAAATCATTTGTAGTACCAATAAAAAAGTGACAAAGAAAGCAATGGACCACAGCTTTCGAGGATATAAAGTTGGGCAGTTGGTTGACACTGAACAAACGTACCATTTGGTTCCTTTGGCCTGTTTAAAGTCTCAATTATAAGCTCGTTTAAAACTTATTCATGCAACTTTACCAATCAAGTACCCGTCAGCATGATCTTTGAAATCGTAATATTTTATCTTGAACTGAACGTATTCTTGATAATGCCAACACAAGGATGCCCCTTTCGGCTAGATTTAGAGTTCAATGGTCTTGCCTGAAATTTCCAGTCCTCTTACATTGACTAGAGGCTTCATTGATAGTTTGGTCAACTTTCAAACTCCCAATTGAGATGTAGGACCGAAATCGTTAATAGGTCTGCTTTAAAAAAACATATAACCATGTCGTTTAATGACCTCAGCTAACTTCTTGAAAACAATTCCAATGCTAGTTTCAGTGAAAACATCATAATTTCATTTTTTAGCAAACCCATCAGAGACACTCAAAGAGGTGTATCAAGATGACCCAGAACCACACCCACCAAAACTTCTCGTACTGGTAATTCTAATATAGACACCAATACTCCTCTGACTCTTTGTCAACTTCTCTTGAAGTGGTTATATATCTTAATGAGACCATGAGGATCATATCTAAAAATTTATTCATCCACTGAACATTCCATCATGGTTAATGTTTAATCCATGGGCCGCCCAATAAATACATCCATCTATGCGGACATTGAGTTGCTGGATTCAGAGGTATTGTATAGTAACTACCAACATTATTCATTAAGACTCAATGTAAGCATGTTACCCATATTGTGTCTAGGAATTCACAATGCAGATGGAAATCACCAAAGCGTATCAGCGTGTATAATGAAGTAATTTGTAGTAATAGGCATGTAAAATATACAACCGCACCTCACATCTTGTAAGTTCCACGTCAGTTTGTATAGAAATAGACAGAAAAAATATAACAGAGTCACAGAAGGATAAAAATAGAGAAGTCGAATTTAAACCCATAACATCCCATCAAAGTTATTTCTAATCTGCTGTCACATTCTGGTCACTGATACATTTCAAATTTTGGCTGCTATTTTCACGGGGGAATCGCGCTACTTATATAGACCAGCCCGGCACACACTCCCCCAAAGTGCATGCTTAAATGCAAACCTACAGATCTGAAACAGCCTGAACATAAGGGTAAACTGAAACGTACTTACATATGAAGCAAGGGCAAACCCAAAACGTAAACCTGAAACGACTCATATGCATGAACATAGAAGTAGGTGGAAGAATCTAGAAGTAGGCGTAGGCATAGGCATAGGCATAGGCATAGGCATAGGCATAGGCATAGGCATAGACCGAAGTGGGTAACGGGTTGAAGCTTTACTAGAACGTTACTACCTATAGAACGAATGGATTACACTACTACAGTGTTGGTCCTGTAGTTCAGTCTTTTCTGGTTTATTCAACGTGTATTCGAAGATTTTTTATGCTTTCGTAAAAGCTGATATTAGGACGTCTATCACCATTCATGGTGTATTCTCCGGGAACTAGTAGACGGAAATGTAATTGTCGATTCTGTTCTTCTGGTTCTGGGCAATGCACTCGGCGATCCACGTGATGTTTCTCACCTCCTGCTCCTTGGACCGCAACCATGCCCACACACTGGATAACGTAAACTGCTGCGTGAAGGCATTTTTGTTGTATTTCATCTCCAACAAGTAGAACCAGTCCTCGATGTTTTTCTGGCCGCTGCCCTGCGAGTCGCTGAAGATGTCGCTGAACTCGCCCACGGACTCCACCACGCCCTTGATCTGTTCCACCTCCTCGGCCTCGGCCAAGTCACGGTGATACACGGGGTACAACTGGCCAAACTCAGGGAACAACGCAAGTTTATCTTCAGCCGATAATTCGTCGTTATTCAAAGAGTTGAGTGCAATGTTAATCACACGCTTGTCAGCCTCGAAGTTCAACAACTTGGTCATAATCTCCAAGTCGGGTCCCTTAAACTCCTTCTCCACAAAACCAATGAATGCTTCCAAGTAGTTTTTGTAGAGCTTGTTCCGGATGATTTCAATGTTCAAATCGTCCAAGTCCTTAAGTGAAAGACAGTCCTTAAAGAATGGAGCCAATGGAGTATCCACCAACACAACATTGTACAAGGTATCGATGTCCGTTGCCGTAGACAAGGTGGGCAAAGTATCAAACCAGCCGAGGGGGTGGCACTTGGGCAAAATGTCCGCCAAGTCCCGGTCGTGCAAGCTCCCCGTAATCATCAACGACACGTTGTCAATCATGTAGCCATAAGAAATGTAGTCCAAAAACTTGGCCAACTTTCCCGAAGCCTGGCTGCGCAAGTACTGGAACTCCGAGTACAACCGCTTGGAAAGCCTGTCCTGGATAATGGACGTAGACAAGTTTTCGCCCTGCGAAGATAAGAAGTTGCCGTAGTCAGTAGCTGATAACTGCAACTTCAAGTCCTGGAGCGTATCACACTGGGACAAGTTAGCATACTGGTTTCCCGTCAAGAGGCCGTTTCTGTAGCCGCGCACGACGCCCTCCACGAACCCGTAGTCGATGTTGAAAAACAAGCCCTCCATTGGTGAATAGTGTGTTTAGGGGGAGGAGAGGAAGTTGAGTGCGCGGATACGCCAGTGGGCGGCGCACATGACTTTTGGGCACGTGATATACACTAGAGAATAACAAAATTATTGGAAAATGTCCCCTCGGACCTCACTAGAAACATCCGTACCTCCGCTTACCCCAGGGCCTATCTCCCTCCTCTGCTCCACCATCAAATCGTCCGAAACTCTCACTATGTTCTCACGATGATACCTAAATTCACACTCCTTAAGATCAGAGCTCCAAACCTTGTGTGTATGGATAATTGGTGGTGTATGGTGTAGAGCCCTCGGAACTCGCACGCTTTGGTCTCACTAACTATTCTCAACTATACCCTCGAATCACTCCCTCAACTAACTCCCTCAACTAACATCCTCGAAACACACTACCCTCATATATCCCCATTCTCCACTTTACAACCACACTTCGTCCCCCATGTCCGATCTTATCATCGAAACACTCAAGGACGGTCTAGAACCTTCCGTCCTCGCCCACCTACAATCCAATGCTGACCTCACACGTGACGTGTCCAAGTACTTTGCCGATCTATTCGTCAATGACCAACTTCTATCCACCGAAACCTTCACCAGCAACTCTGCTGCCGGAGGAAAAGTCACCATAACAGAGGAGATTGCCGAGTTGGACCTGCGGCTGCGCCAGATCGATATGAAGCTTGCTGCACTTGCAAACTCCAAAAGAGACATGGTTATCGACTCCAGCCAAAGCTTAAACTCGGCCACAGACCATATTTCGAACGACTTGGGCGCTCGATTGGCCGAAATCTCGACTCTGGTTCTGGGATTACGCTTGGGAGGGAAAAGGGGCCGGAGAGGCGATACACGTGACCGCGCACGTGACCAGATGTTTTTCAGCATTGATGCCATTCTCGATGTTCTCGAGCTCCCGACGCTATGTAAGATATGTGTTCTCCAAGGTAACTACCAGGAAGCACTTGAAATCCATACGCTTGTCAAGATGTTGTGTATTAAGTTTCCCCTTCAAGCGACGTTCCTGCAGATAGAGCGCCGGGTCCGTGGGGAGCTCCAACTCATGTTCCGAGGGCTAGTAAAGCTTTTAAACACTAATTTGAAGCAATCGAATATCCTCAAAATCTTCCAGATCTTAAACCGGCCTGATTTGGTGGACCTTGGCTCCGAGGTAGCGTACCTGCCTGCAGTCCGCGAGAGGTCCCTCCAGATCCTCTACCTTAACTCCCGGTTCCGGTTTATCACGGCAGAAACAAACAACTTGAAACCGCTTTTGAAGCTTAAGAAACTCACATATTTAAAGCGGTACATCGAGGTCTACCGGGAGTACCTCTTCAACTCACTCTCCATATACTATGCGATATTCCGGTCATCCGGGGTGGATTCCGAGGGCGCCAAGTCCGACCGTTTGCTCATTCACCTGTACCTCCGGAATTTGGTGGAGCTCTTGGTGCAGGAAATAAAGGCCCATTTACCCAGGGAGTTTCCTGCCGATGACGAAAATGATATGCGTGGTCAACGAGACGGAGTGCTTTTACAGATGATTTACCTCTGTAAATCGTTAGAAAAATATGGGTTTGACTTTGAACCGATCTTGGCATGGGAGCTCTGTGTGCAGGAACCTTTGGTCTCTCAGGACGACTGGTCTCGTAATCTTTCCAAAGTCAAGAAGTTCCGGGCATAATTTTGGAATTATGAGAAAGGTATGGATATCGTGGTTTGAGCCCTGGAAATCTGGGCTAGAGGGAAGTGCCTGTCTCTATTGCCTGTCTCTAATGGAAGATATTAGTCTGTATGGCTTTGGTGGTGTGTCATTCCAATATGGTATAGCCATTTCATCTAGAATCCAATACTTAGCTATATATTTCAGTTCAATTAGGCATTAATTGGAGAACTTTTGGAGAGTGGTGGGAGAAATATTTGAGTATACTCAGTAGAGTTAAGTAGGGCTACATAGTGTATATACAGTACACGGCACTAACCTTGTACTTTTTTGCCTGTTGCCAGTAGTACTAAACTTACAATGTTCTGGTGCAACACTAGACTTGTAATATACCACTACTACTACATTGATTCACTGGGGAGGGATGTTCTTGGATGGAGACTGCATGTACTGCATCAGGTAGGAAATTCATATGACCATATTGGAACAACAAGTTCGCCCAAAAAGTAGTTTTATAAGTTCCCTTAAGTGATATTACCCTATTTTTGAAAAAAAAAAATTAACAGGTATACAACCATGGTTCATATACCAATTTCAAAGGAAGTTGGTTAAGTTTGTAGTAGTAAATCATTAGTATATGCAGGACGCTACAATAAACTTAATGGTTCTACAAGTCTCCAAACATTCCGCAGGGTTCCGAATAATTCTGGATGAACAGGAGTCTAACATTTATTTTGTATGTAATAATACTGTTTAATACTATTGTAGTGCAGTGACCGTTTAATACTGCGCAACTATACCAGTCCACGGAGCAAATGGCTCGTGCAAAGGGTTCATAATGCCCAAGATATAGAATATGAAGAATGTTAGTGAGTTAATCGGCACTATAGCTGAATCATAGATTTTCTGACCCCAGAAACAGAGTATAGTATTTTTCAAAACTATTCAAACCAGCGCGGCCAAACTATCAAGCCAGCACGGCAAAACGATTCAAACCACACTAGCAAAATTAAACAAACCACACTAGCAAAATTAAACAAACCAATACACATAACCCCAAACAAGGAAGCCAGTTCAGTTCTGTCCGTTTGGACTTTTGATTGGTACTGCAAGTCACTCCCAAATGTAATACATATGAAGCAATCCTCCAGATTTAAGATTATCAGAATATTGAATTGTACGAAACTTTTTGAGTTATTGGTTTGAAAGGATGTGCTAAGGGGTACGAAACTTTTTGAATTATTGGTTTGAACAGTTTTGAAAAATACTGTATACCAGAAACAGAGTATACCGAAAACTGAACATACCGTGTTTTTCAATACTATTCCAACCAGGGCGACAAAATGGTTTCGAAGCACACTAGAGAAAACGTTAACAAACCAATAATTCAAAAAGTTTCGTGCAATTCAATATTCTAAAATCCTAAATCTGGAGGCTGGTTTGAATAATAATTTCGAAAAACACTGTACCATATGGTTCTCTAGGCAAAATTACTAGTGCTCCTTTTGGGAATACCCTGCTGAACCAGATACAGTGTTTTTCAAAACTATTCAAACCTCACTTGTTATGTTCTTTTAATACATTTAAGCCCAAAATCTTGTATTCATTGATGGTTCCTCAAAGAGAGGAACCAGAGTGGCCTATGTAATTTTGAGAGAAACATGGAACCGAACAACTCTCCACCAGAACAATGGTAAGGATTATTCTGGAATATTCGAAAGGTGCCATCTATGCATGAAGTGCTCTGATGGCCAAACGCCATATCACCATTGCAACAATCTAACAATCAGACTGAGAGGCTTCATAATACCTTCATAGACTGGGCCCTGCCTATGGTGGATCTAACAACACTAGCATATTAAACAAACCAATAATTCAAAAAGTTTATAAGGTAATCCTCCAGATTTAAGATTTCAGAATATTGGATTCTAATGAAAATATCTGTGAAACATTACGCCATTTTGTTTGATAATCTGTGCCAAGGGGTACGAAACTTTTTGGATTATTGGTTTGGTTTGAATAGTTTTGAAAAGCACTGTATTCCTGATTTCGCATACCTTTCGCGTTAAATTTCGCACCTCTAGCGTACCCTCTCACACCAGTTTGACCACCCGTTTCGCAGCCATTGTGTCAGAATGCGAACCATTTATAAAACCCAGGCATTCCCCAGGGTCTCATTTCCCACCACCATATACCAACTTCAAAAAAGGGCCTAACAGAAATTTTAACAAACAAAAAAAAAAACACAAAATTTGATACATCTGTATAAGGAGACTTGGAGTGGTGGTATGGGGAAGTCTTACTTCTAATGTATGCACCACTGGAGGGACCATCACTTTGATCATGGCAATTTGTTCCACCTTTATTCTTTCACAGGGAAGATCCAAAGTGATCAGAAGCAAGATATTACTCATAGTGGGCATTGGGAATGGTATTGTATAAGAACAGAATTTGGATTCAATTCGAGTGTTGCACTGTGGAGGCCGATAGGGGCAGTATTCCCAGAACTCAAATGACGGACCACCCAATCGGGTTTAGCAATAAAGTACTAATTAAGCAAGCTCAGATTAACACCATCAATAGATCTATTGTCTTGGTTATTTAGTACTTCAAAAATGGACTCTCTAGGTATACTGACTGAAGGTGCTGTGCTAGCGATTATCCTGTGTTATTCCCTAGTCTTCTCAGCACCCTCCAGAACCAAACCAAAGAACGAAAAACAAAATAGTTAAAAAGGAAAAAAAAGAGGGGCAAAAGAGAAGAAATAATGATGATTGCTACTCACTTTCGTGTTGCTCAGGAGAATACCTTTCTCCATGACTGATCAAATGCAACCCGTTTCTAGGTGAATCTTTCCGTTTTGATCTCTATTGTTGGTGACCGAATTTAGATGGCCAGAAACTTTGAAAAATAAGGGTCCCTATTGCCTCATGGATTTGATGAGTTGTATGCGTTTAACAAAAAATTCATATCAATGATATCACTATGCTTAGTATATGATTGTGATGAAAACAGGTTAGGAATAATTTTGGACATAGCTATCACTTTTGGGATTTAGATTTGTTCTGTTCCGAATTGAAAAGTCTCGATAAATGATATTAAGTCCAGTCACAGATGGGCGTATTTCATCAGTTTCAAAAGCAAACCTTATGTAAGTGCATACTTTCCCTCATAGTCATGATACTGTTAGGGTCGGACGACAAGGTGTCATTATACCGCAATGGAAAGAGCCCGTTACTCTACTATTGTATATTGACATTGGATGTCAGATTTATGTGTCACAGATTATATCATAGACCAAACGTAGACTACCGTATAAGTAGCTATATTGTATTAAATCACATTATTGACAATAATCACTAGTACCAGTTTCAGATTTTTAATTGCTCGAAGCTATCCAGAGAGTATAGTACTCATATTATTAAATCAGAAAGTCTNTCAGATTTTTAATTGCTCGAAGCTATCCAGAGAGTATAGTACTCATATTATTAAATCAGAAAGTCTAAAGACAAGCCAGCAATCTATCATAATTGCTCATAGACACTGACTACGCTTAGTACGTACAAGTTATGAAGATTATTGTGCTGAAAATGCAAGTTTACAGATAGATATCTAATCAATCCTCATACTATGTGAGCCAAAACAGAATTTCTTCGGAATAACTTCGGGATATTGAATGTGTTGATTGGGAAGATCACTAGTTGGATGAGCTTGAACGATAAACTCAAGAAAAGAAGCAGTTTCAGTTATTTTAAAGTGTACATATGAATCATTTTGGAGCTGAAACTAGTTTTTGGGTAATTAAGAAAAGAATTTGTGGTGTTCATTCTAAATTTTCTGAAACCCATGCAGAAATATGAGCAATGGCAATGCCGTCATTAGTCAAGCCACAATAATCTTTAATACGAATTAAATGACAGGAATGTTTTTATTCTTGTTTATTATATGTCCCTGGAACGATAATCCTGCTACACAATAAAGATGTTTGGCTGTATTGGAAGTAACTATGAATTAAATTAGAATGGTCACCATACAAACTAGAACTACTCTAGATCTCTATAGCGATATATCTACTATACCGTCGTTGTATGTATTGATACAGTTACATATACACTAGCTTAGGTGGAACTCCAGCAAATACACAACCAACGATTATCATCAGTTACATAAGTGACCAATGTGATCATTAATTATGAAGTTTCGTCATGACCCATAAAACAGTCCCAAAGGTAAAAACCATAATCTAAGGAAAAACAGTACCGTTTTTTGGAACCCTCATTTGTTTCCCTCTGGGATCTTAAATGTATTATGGTTACAGAATATAAGAAAGAATTGAACTGAATTCTTTTCCGTCACAAGAACCAACTCCATTTGGGCCCAACACTTAACCAATTTCTTGGAATCAACAGGAAACAACACCCCTAGACATCGTACTACCCCATAGTTGGATATCAAAGTCCGAATATAATCTCCCAATGGTGCTTTTTTATGTCCATTTCCCACCATAAAATTAATGTCTAAGTAGTTCTTGCCTACACTCTAGTCTTTCTTTTACTACTAGCTACACTAACCCCATCTCTAATTACTACTAACTACCATTACAATGGTTCACCTCTACTTCGTACTAACTACCATTATACTGGTTCGCCTCTACTTAGTACTAACTACCATCACATGGTTCACCTCTACTTAGTACTAACTACCATTATACTGGTTCATGGTATCTATTTATATGAAACACCATGGCTCTATAGTAAGTACAACCCCAGTATATACACTAGACAGCTACCCCAATAACTACCGGACAAGCACAGCAACCAAACTACCAAAATAGTATATACTAATTAAAAGCAACCGCTTGAGATTTCTATTCCTTTTGACACATGTTTAATGTTGTTCTCAGACACTAAAATTAACATAAAGTGCAAGTAGCATTGACATTTGATCTCTTTTCATCGGTGAGTGTGATGTAATTCCCATTTATTAAGCCCCATGAACGATATTTGATACATAATTAACATAGTAAGATGATTAGACAAAGATAGCCGAAAATAGCCATTAGATAGTCATGAAGGAAGACCCAGTAGGAAGTGAATCAGTGTTCATAAACGTTTAAAATCCACACTCTCAAATATATGGAGCGGATCACTCACTGCAAAGAGTTCAAGCCGAACAAGTAACCAAGCTCTTTTCTGCCCAAGGAACTGCTGCTCTTCAAGGCATTTTCGTCCATGGCAGACCCAATCAACTCCTTCTTTCGCTGCTGTAAGTCCGTGATTCTATCCTCCACACTGTTCTTGATGAGCAAGCGGTACACCTTGACTGGACGTTCTTGACCAAGCCGGTGTGCTCTGTCCATAGCCTGTTCCTCCACATAAGGGTTCCAGAATGGGTCCATCAACACCACATGGTTAGCACAAGTCAAGGTCAAACCCACGTTTCCGGCCTTGAGCGAGATTAAGAGCACCCGTGCAGAACCCTCATAGAACTTGCTGATGGCCGCATTCTTCTCGTCGATATTCATCGACCCATCGTACCGTAAGTACTTGATGCCTTTGCGCTTGAAAAGAAGCTGGAGCAAGTCAAATGTGATGACAAAATGTGAGAACACAATGATCTTCTCATCGGGTGTATCGCTGGTGATCTTCTCCACCAACTCCACTACCTTACCCAATTTGGCCGACATGCTAAACTTCTTATCTGGCCCCAACACGGCTGCAAACTTCTGGCTGGCCGTGAGCTTTTTGACCGACGGCGAGTCGTACATCCGTGACATCCGACTATAATCCCAACCTTCGTACACTACTTTCGAAAAAATAGAGTAGTCCACCATTCCCAGTCTCTGCACTCTGGTCCTGCACACCATACATGGCGCCGTCTGACCGTCATCGTCACTCAGACCAAAGAAGTCCTCCACACACAAATCACATATGGTATGGCCACATTCGGAGAATACCACAATAGAGCTTTCTCCGGCCACATCCAAGCATACTGGGCAAGTGAGTTGTGCTTCTTTCCCTTCAAGACGATCTGGTTCGTCATCCACGATTTCCACCACTTCTTCCGATGTAATTTGAGGCCATTCTGATTTGCTTGGAGTTCCTTCCAAAACAGAACCAACATTTCTCTTGGCTTGCAGACCCATAGTCTTAATCAAGTCGTACATACGGTCCCAATCTACAGCTTTTCGCCTTTCATCATGATTGTACTCGCCAACCTGCACCAAGATCTGGTGGATACAGGCCTGACGAAGCCGAAGAAGCAACACCAAGAAATTTCCCGACAGAGCGGACGTTTCCATCAATTTCCGGGCCTGGTTTTGAATTCCTTGCTCCAAATTGCTGTAAAAAGTCTTCTCTTCACTCTCCATCGTCACATACACAAGCTCCACTTCCTTTTCAGGAAGCTGCAACAAGGGCTTTCCGTCGACCTTGGAGTTCTTGGTGCGCCGAAGCATAATTGCCAGCAAAACTGCCCGAAGCTTCCGCATCAGCTGGTTGACTTCATAATCATCCACGTCTTCGTTGTTGCTTTTGAGAGGCACCAGGATATCCATTTTGAACTTTTTCTCATCATCGTAAGGCTTCGAGCGGAGAAACCGGAGAATAGGGTAGAGTTCCTCCACGTTGTTTTGCATAGGAGTACCAGTCAAACACAACCGATGCACACCTTTAAGACAGGCCACGGATTTGGACGTCAAAGATAACTTATTTTTAATGGATTGGGCTTCATCCAAAACGATCCGGAAAAAAACAGACTCTTCCGAGTAAAATGGTGATTTGTACGTGCGCCCACCACTATTCAAATCCGGAAGCAAATTCTGGTGCTTGGTTACCTGTGCCTCTTCAAGAACCCGGGCAAAATGCTGCTTGAATTCAGACGCTAAAGTTGAGTATGATACCAATACCACGTCATAGCCTTTGAGCCTCTGGAAAGTGTTGTTGCGTTTTCTGTCCTTTCCAATGAATGAAAACACTTTCAAAGCGTGTTTCGGTTTGATTTTCTTTCGGAGTTCTGCATCCCATTGTCTCAATAAGGAAACAGGGCCCACTATAAGTGTTGTTTTGCATGACTCCTCATTGGATTTATTGGACTCGATGAGTGCTATGGTTTGCACTGTTTTTCCCAATCCCATATCGTCTGCAAGAATGCATCCAGATTTGGATTGTTCTTTTTTGAGAAGCCAGTTAAGACCTTGTCTTTGATGGTCGAAAAGCTGACACAGGAGAGTATCGGGAGTGGGTGCCATACCTTTGACATCCTCCTCTTTGTAGATATCGTTGAAAAGCTGCTCGAGATGCACTTGGTCTGCGTTAGGAGCGCTCACGTTCATATACGGGTTAAGGTTCTGGCCAGCCTGTCCGTGAACACCCATTCCTAGATTGTACGTATTCTGGGCATACTCTTGGCCATAAGTCACTCCTTGTGCATATTGGTTAAATAACCCAGAAGCAGTTCCTTGGGTATAGAGAGAGCCTTGGCCAGGAAAAGAGCCCGGCATCTGGGTATAAAGGGCCTGATTGGCACCAATACTGGCATAGTCATATCCCTGAGGAGTGTATCTTTGCGGATACATCTTGATATCCTTGACACTTGCCAAAATGGACATGTACTTCCGAACCTTCTTGGACCTCTCGATGGTGTCTTGGGCTTGATCGAGCTTTTCACTGATCGCTCTGATCAATTGGTTTCGCATAGTATGGTTTTCGGAGTCCGATTTCAGCAATTGGTTGCGTAGGTCCGTGACCTCATTTAGAACCAGATCCCGAGCGGCCCTGAGTCCCGAAAATTGTCTCCCAAGGTTATTTTCATGTTGTTGGAGCTCGGGAAGCGAGAAAGGCTCAAAGTAGTTTCGAATGGATCGGTCTTGCGCTGTAGACTCGTCTGTCTGTGCTGCTATAGCGTGCTCTCCAGCGTGGTACACTGGAGCAGGCTGGTTAAAGCCAGGATTAGATGACGGAGGATCAGACGAGTAATTTTGAGGGTTTGCTTCGAAAGAAGTCTTCTTGAAATTACCAATTCGTTCTGCTTCTTCTTTGGAGAGAACTGCAATCTCGTCATCCGAGTCCACATCCATAGGGTCATCCACATCCATAGGGTCATCCACCTCCATCGGCACAGCAGGTTGAGGGACACTCTGAAGGGGTTGTGGTTCATTTTGAACGGAATTTGAGACTATGCCGAGACGGTTTTCTTGTTCCGAGTGATTGGATCTGACGGGAGAACTTTCGGGGTGTTTTGAGGAGGCATGGTTATTTTCATCGGAATCAGACTCCACTAAAAAATCCTCATCACTATCAGAATCCATCACCTCCTTTACTTCGGTAGCTCGCCTTCGGAGACGTCGAGGTTGGTCACCGTATTCGTCATCACTGATAACCACAATGGAGTCGTCCAAAGAATTGTGCGCACGTGACCCGGCCCCAGAATTGGAATGTTCATCAACAGGCAGGTTTGGGGCCTGGATCTCGGGCTTTTGAGCCCCGGTATATTCATTATATTCAGTATGTTCACCATTAGAATTTTGCAGAATTCCATATTGTTCTTGGGATTCTTGGTTACGAGCACTGGACTCTTGTGTTGGAGAATGGATATGGTTAGATTTGGACGATTGTAACGTTACTTGACCCAGATTCTGACCCAAGTGTTGACCCATAGTTTGTCCAAAATCATTGTTTTGCTCCCGGGAAAAAACCTCCTGATTCGGTTGTTGCGTATCGTCTTCGTCATCCGATAACACTATGAAAGTCTGGCCTCGTAGCACCAGCATAATAGGTGTGTACTGAAATGAGGGATCTGATTGGGGACGATGAAGGCGAAGATTAATTGAAGCAGATCAGGGACAATGCAGCTATAATTATATAAACGGGAGTTATGAGCAGGATGTGAATATTAGAGTGTCTCCAGATCTTCGTTTCAGCTCTGCTTCAGTTGTTCTATTGTATTTGTAGATGGTACAGTGTGAATCGAGCGCGCCATACCGCGCGCCTCGGCCTGTCTAGTCTGTCTAGTATTTCTAGTCTGTCTAGTTTGTCTAGTCTTCTAGCCTCGCGCGCTTCCCACTATCCTCTACTCACTACTATACCCTAATATACTACTATACTACTATACCCTAATATACTAATCTACACTACTATACCCTAATATACTATTCTACCCTATTATACTACTATACCGTAATGTACTACTGTACCATAATTAACTACTATATTGTAATCTACTACTAAACCATAATGCACTACTAAACCATAATGTACTACTGTACCGGAATGTACTACTAAACCATAATGTACTACTATACCATAATGTACTACTATACCATAATGTACTACTATACCATAATGTACTATACTGTACTGTTAAGTTCTTTAGTGAATAGAGTTTGGTTTTTTGTATGGTCACAAGAATTTAACATATACTATGTGCCAGATCCACAATAGGTGCTGATCTACGTATGGAGATATTATGAAACATCTCTGCCTGATACAATAACTATTGTTACGCAGCCTCATACTTAGACTTCCACTGAGCCTTCCACACAGCCTTCCACACAGCCTTCCACTCAGACTTTATTGTAAGGAGTATAAAAATAGCCTGAAATGAGTCAAAAGAATGATCCCTAAGGAGAGCCATCTTTTTACTGGGAAGTTTATATAAGTGGATTTCTCCCTTTTAAGAAGCATCAACGAATACAGATAATTCAGTGCTTGAAGTTAAAACAAAAATCTAACACTATATTGATATTTTTTATCCGGTAATATCCACTACTACTAAAACCAATACAACCAATACTCTACTACTCTACTGCCATACCGTAGTGTGCTACTATAGGCGTTTCCACTCTACTACTATACAATAGTCTCATATACTGTACTAAATGCTACTTTATGACTATTGCATGCTCTTTCAACACTGTAACACGAGCTTTTAGTATGTGGGATTTGTCTTACTGACTAAAGTAAGTCTAATTAGATACCATACTATCTATGACTGGTCCAGTTGTACACTCAAAGTATATTTGTAGTACCATATAAACTATACTACTATACTACTATACTACTATACTACTGTAGATTGTACTACCCTTTTTCATGTAGAATGGATTTAGGACAGTAAGTTGAGGATAGGTCATAAGACAAGCAGGCCAGCTTATATGGCATTTACTTAACATTGTATATCGACGTTTCCAGGTTATATTTGAAGGTGTTGGTGTTTAGGAGCTGTTTCAGAAGTGTCTAACTAATGCTTTAGATTTGTTTTATGAATTTTCAGATGTTATGTCAAAGATACTCATTGGTGTTGGTCGTTAGACTGTTCTTAGTGTGGCCGGACCAGGAAAGAGTCGGCCACTCTAGGTACACTTTACTGTACTACCATACTACACTACTCTATGCTACCGTACTACATTATGATATGCTACTAGAGTTCCAAACCTTCATAATACTACACCCTATATCCACTTCGTCAGGCTGCTGTACAACCCCAGTTATACACGCCAACGTACTACAATCTATACCACACAAGTAGTGCAATCAGTAATGTCCTAAATACTACTCTGGAGAAACTACTACACTAAGATATACAGTACTAATATATTATACTGACTACTATACCGACTACTACACTGACGACTACACTGACTCCTATACTATACTATAATATACTATACTATACTATACTATACTATACTATACTATACTATACTATACTATACTATACTATACTATACTATACTATACTATGTATTATATTCTGTGATACATGTATTCCTTACTGATACTATCCTCATTGATGGTTCTCCAAAGAGACAAACCAGACCGGCTTATGTAACTTTGAGAGAATTGTGGCCTTCGAAAAACTCCCCACTGAGAACCATGGTAATAAATGTTATAGAATATTGACATGGAGTTTGCAATGGCCATTATTATGATCGAATAGAGTAAAGTCGATAATACCTCTATAGAAAGGTCCTTGACTATGGTGGATATAATACTATACTATACTATATCTAGTGCACTACTACACTACAGATTACACTAACGTAGAATACCTTACACTTTGCTATAATAGAATACACCATAATATACTTTACTACTTTGGATGTACTAGAATATAATAGAGTATAGTAGAGCACACTCAAATACACTAGTCACACCAGAATTTATACTGGAATCTATTAGTCATCATAGTAGACTTCAGGCTACAGTCTAGATATCACTACAAGGGATACTTCAAGGGAACACTATCCTATACCATACTAGTAGAGGAAACATCCCACTAAACCTACTTCACTGCAATACACTAGGTTATAATAGACCATACCCTAATACACTATAGGAAGCTAAAAGTATAGACTTCACCATAGACTATAGTATACACTAATACATTCTGCTATACCAGACTATACTGTACTATACTAACCAACACGGTACTAGTGTACTATTGGTTCTGGACTCCTCTGATGTACTTTCCCGTTACTTTTCTGAGACATACATACGTGAGTAATATTCTTGAAGAGTATCTAATTATTTTCCTTCCTCTTCTTCTTCCTCTTTCCTTACCAGTTATCCTTTATTCTTCTTTTTGTTTTTCTCTGCTTGATCTGACTTCGCACTCCCATTGACCAATAAAAAATATTTAGAATTGGTCACACAGACACTCAGCTTATAACTGAAGAATCAATTGCATGTTCTTGATCTATCATGGTCCAACGTAACGTATAAATCTCAGTGGAATGGAAATACCGGCTATCTTAACGCCTGTGCATAGCTAGGACTAAAGATATGCTAGGACTTTGAGTGCTTGAAACTCAAATGGTGCTTGATTCCAGGAAATATTACTCATTGATTCAAGACTTCCTTGTATCTCGAAAAAGACCTTGACAAGCAAATAAACCCGCCTTCACTGTGACCTCAGACAAAACTGGTTGATACATTTCTCCATGAAAGGTATCTTTGCCAACATTCTTTTTTGTATCTTCGTATTTTCGAGTGTCACAGTCTATTGTGTTCCATTTCGTCTAAAAGTTCAGCTTCAACTTGATGTCTCAAACGTCTCCCAAAATACTCTGAGCTGAACGCAAAAAGTCTGGCTTGACCATCCCAAAGAATTATCTATCAGTCTCACTACCCATCCGTGTTGCACCCCTCATCAACTCAACTCATCACAACAGATCGCCGTTCTCCTCCAAGATCTTGTCCAAACAATTGTTCAATTCGTATTTCAAGCGCGTATTATCTTCGTCAAAAGCCAAGCCCCTTTGGAAGTCAGCACGAGCCTCCTCATAGTTGGTCAAGAAGTAGTTGGCCACACCACGCCTCAAAAAGTGCTCGGGTGTGCATAAGTTCATGTTGAGAAGCATATCGACATCGTTGAAGGCCTTCATGTACTCATGGCACTTCAAGTATGCGTCCGCGCGGCTCATGAGTAAAAGACTGAGTTCCAGGAGTGTGCCCTGGAACGCCTCGAACTTGTTTCTCCGGTTGACCACCTCTAAGCCAATAGAAAATTGTTTGGCCGCCTCAACAAACTTTCCTTGCTTGAAAGATTGCACTCCACCATCATAGAGCTTGCGGATCATCTTAGTCAAATCTTTGTTGAAGTTTTCAGAGGTCGGTCTGGGCGGATGCTGCTCGTTGAGGCCAATCACCTCGGTGATCAATGTATTCAACTGGTCTAGCTCGAGCTGGAGCTTAGGGTCCAAAGGCGTGGGTGTATTTTTGAGACTCATTCCTTTGATCTTGGCGTCATATTTTAAATCGAATTCCATTTTGACCCGTAGCTTTTTGGGAGGTGCGTTGGAGCTATAGTGGTGGAGCTATAGTGGTGGAAATGAAGAAGTAGAGGTGACGTGTTGACCGCGCCATAATATGCCAGACACCGGTACACCACCAGTATGTGCAGGATACTACTTGGAATAAATATATATCAGTACCCACAATATCTTAAAATAGAAAAAAAAAACTTTGTAGTATTAGTAATTGGTTTTTGGGAGTTAGATTCTGAAGTGTTGCTGTATGCAGTCTGCCATGTATTAATATTCAACCAGATGGTAATTAGACTTGCTTCAAGTTACTCTACAGTATGTAGTATCTGTTGAACTTGTGGGACATGTGTCAACCTGTGAGTGCGGGCAACTGTGAAACATGTTGCCTGCAGGTCAACGACATCATACAGGCTTGAGATGATGTGGATATCTCCCACATGTTTCAGAGGTACGTGGTGCAGATGAAACAGGATTGACTATATATAGAGAGGATCCCGCTCTTGTTTGAGCGGCATCAATAAGAAGATTAAGATCACGGATATCAACTCTAAAGTAGTCCATAAGCATTTAAGATGATCACTGAAGTCCCACACTTAAGGGACTTGTTGAACTCCAACTTGATAACTGTTCCAGATTATGGGAGTGTATATCACAACTCTCAACAGGTTATGAGCCCCGGACTGGTTATCGCAGAAATGGAGCTTCCATTTCATCTTGATGCGGTGGCGAAATCTCCAATATTTGAAGCTGAGTTTGTGAAGGCTTTGGAGCAATTCGCTGAACCTGAATACGTTTGGGTTTACTTTGAAGGCGTGGACAGGGTGTTTAGTATCTTGGATGGAAAACCCGAACATATGTTACCTGAAGCTCAAACATATGTTGTGAACTATCTTAAGAGAGTGGAAAGAAGCATCATTGAACTTGCTAAAAGACATATGGCTTCTAACATCTTCACGAGACAGATCAAGACCAGATCAACTTCTGAAATTCGTGCACTCTTCGAAAAGCACAAACCAAGTGCCACAAATTGGGCAAGCTATGTGTATATTGCTGAGCATTGCCACAAGGAACGGGACGAAAACTTTAGAACGTTGGACTTCAGAGCTATGAAGGAAGTTATTTACTTCATGTATCTCATGAACCAAGGCTATGAGACTAAATCTATTCTCAGAGTATTTGAGAAACTTTTGTCGACTAACTTGATTGATTATCCTACTGAGGACTCATCAATTGCCGTGCGTGAAACATCCATTCTCGAATTCAAAGAGCAACTTGATGAGTACAAAAGGGAGAGAGAAGCGAGTGTGATGGCTGTTCGGAAAATCAGCGAAATCCCTAAGCCGAATGACACCTCGAGAGACTTTCTGAACGTGACTTGCTATTTTTGCAATGAAAAGGGTCACATCCTGACCTACTGCAACAAAAGGAAACGGAAGAAGAACGCTGATTATGTATCGAATGAACAGACTACACTGTATTTATCACAAGAAGTGATCTTTGTATGGGATTCTGGGAGTTCAGTACATGTTGTGAACCGATTAGACTTCTTTCAGACGTTTACTGAAGAGAAACAGACCTTCAGGGTTGCCAACAACACTTCTATGGAATCCACGGGACATGGTACAGTGTTGTTACAAGTGGGACGCGACAAAAGAACAGTCTTATTGACGGAAGTATATTACTTTGCAACTGCAGCAGAGAACTTATTTTCGCCAGAAGCCGCGACACAGGAATTTCCTACGGACTTAGTTAATGAAGACATTATCTCTAGAGAGGATGATAACGAGGTCATTGGAGGGAAAGGAAAGGGAGACCCGTGGCGAATTCATGTCACAGTCCTCTTACCAGCAAAGGAAGGAACTGTGCACTATGTGCAAGACAGAGACCCGCTGATTGACCAAGTGGAGATTTGGGAGAGGATACAAAATCTTCAGATA
This sequence comes from Metschnikowia lochheadii, assembly GCA_002370915.1. NCBI lineage: Eukaryota > Fungi > Ascomycota > Pichiomycetes > Serinales > Metschnikowiaceae > Metschnikowia > Metschnikowia lochheadii. Next base: position 277 of record NLAW01001899.1, on the reverse strand, counting down.
CAAGAACAAGTCTTTTATGTCAAACAAGATATTAGGTCTATCACTCTTGAATCGAAGTCAAGTCAACCTAAGGAGAATCTCATGAAGTTGGGACAGATGTATCATTCAATGTATGTACATCCAACTGAAGCACAATGGAGAAGGATCAAGAAACTCGATGGATTGAGAGCGGACATTCCTCATGTGAAAACACAGGATTGTCCAGTGTGTGCTACAATGAAAGCAGTGCATCACAAACCAAAGACATCCACTTCGAACACGAGAGTGACTCATCCGT
>NLAW01001898.1:0-47548 GCA_002370915.1 Metschnikowia lochheadii | reverse complement strand
TACTAGTAGTAAGGTAGTAATACTAGTAGTACTAGTAGTAAGGTAGTAATACTAGTAGTACTAGTAGTAAGGTAGTAATACTAGTAGAAGAGTAGTAATACTAGTAGTACTAGTAGTAGAGTAGTAGTACTAGTAGTGCTAGTAGTAGAGTAGTAGTACTAGTAGTGCTAGTAGTAGAGTAGTAGTACTAGTAGTAAAGTAGTAGAGTAGTAATACTAGTAGTACTAGCTTGAGAATGAGGTAGGGGTGTTGGTTGGTGTGGATCAGAAATCACTGGATATTTGAACTGTAATAACAGTCTAACAGAATGATGAGTGGATAAAAATTTAATTGAATAATAACACAAGGGGACCACAGAACTAGATAAATGACATCACGATCATTCCCCTAATGCAAGTGGCCATAGACATCTTTGGCTTATTCCAATTAGGGTACGAAATGATTTTACCAGTAGTCAGTACATGTATAGTAGTAGCCTCAGTGCTAGTGTTAGTAATTTACTATTAGTCTGTAATAGTAATAGTAATAGTAATAGTAATAGTAATAGTAATAGTAATAGTAATAGTAATAGTAATAGTAATAGTAATAGTAATAGTAATAGTAGTCATGAGTAATAAATAGTTGGGTGGTATTACTAGTAGCAGGGTTATTATCTCCTTATTGAATATACAAACTGTTTTGTTCACTATTATGTTCCAAAATACTACTTAAGACAAGTATTAAGCACTGAAATTGATACAGATTATAACCACCAATAAAGCAAAGCTATTTTTCTGAGACAAGTCTTCGAAAGGAGAAATATTAAAGGCAAAACTGTAAGACCAACTATTAGGGGTATTTCCACAATGGTAAGGTTGCAGAACGATGCTTTGAAGGACGAAACCCCAGATGATGATGTTTTGACGTTTTTTTAACAGATGTTAAAGTGTTTACATTGGAATTAGCAGTCTTTACATGTATTAAATTCTATTTTCATTTGAAACGATTAAACCTTGTTTTCGTTTACTGTATAGAATAAAATTTGGAGAACTCTGGGCAACTCTGGAGAAATTTTGGACAGATCTAGATCGTTATCTGAAAGAGTTCTTAAGAGGTTTTGGCCTTGTCCTACAATCCACTCTCCACTCCATTACTCACAATTGTTACACTCTACTTTATTCTCCACTCCATCACATACTACTTTTCTGGTCTACTTTATTCTCCACTTAACCACTCACTACTTTTCTAGTCTATATATTATCCACTGTTCCTAATTACTTTTCTACACTTCACCCCTTCCTATCCTCTACTAATATCTGGTTAAAGCTATACTGCTTAAAATTCAATTTCCACTCGTCACAAGCTAAAGACTTAAGCCTTGACAGTAATGGGGCTAGTCATCTTTTCAGCTCTTCTAAAGTCTTTTCTTCCCATTTTCTTCTATACATTCATCTATATAGTTGAGTCAGCTTGGGACAAGTTCTCGAGAATCTTCTCGTAGCGGCCGTTGGTGGCATTGTTGGCACGCACCAAAAGCTTCTCGGCCTCCTGGTAAGTTTTCTCCTGGATTTCACTGTCGAGATCGTAAGTGTTTCCCAAAGAAATCATGGCCTCGGCCACAGTAGCCCACGAGTCCGGGTCCTCTTCGTCCTGTGCTACTTTGAGGTGGTCTAATGCGGTCTGGAGCAACTTCTGTGTGGCTGCACGGGCCTCCTCCAAAGTCATGCCATTTAACGACTTCTTGTCTTTTTCAAAGTACGCCAACGTGGTGAAGATGTTGGAAGGCGCCTCGGCCTCCATAAGGTACAGCTGTCCAAGCCTCTTGCTGAGCTCCCGACGAAGAACAAGGTCGTGGTCACGTGACACGCTGTTTCCACCTTTCCCATTTTCTGCGCTTGCTCTCTCGATCTTCCGGTTCAAGTTCTCCAAGAACCGAACCGTGTGGTCCCGCCACCATATGTTGTACTTGTCGGTCTGCACAATGGCGTAGAGCGGGTGTGAGGAATTGAGCACCACCTCCTCCTCCTCTTCTTCTTCTTCTTCTCCTTCTTCGTCTTCATCTTCGTCTTCATCATCGTCTTCATCATTTCTTTCACCTTCACCCTCTGTCTGTCCTGCATGCAGCTTGTCCCGGCCAAAGTTATCCACCATATCCAATAAGTCGTCGAGAGCCTGCAAAAAATCGGAGTTTTCAAGGCTGAAGTAGTCGTATGCCTCCAGAACCTCAGCCACTTTTTCTGCTTCCTCCCATACTGAAAGACACTCATCTAGCGACAGTGCCGGATCCTTGGTGTGCAGGTTTTTGCGACTGTCTAAAGTCATGGCACTCACCTCCATAAGTGGAATGCGGTTGATGAGAATTCTGGCCTGTGCAAACATCAACGCCACGGATTTGGGGAACTTTTCGAATCCCGTGTTGATGCGTTCCTGCGCCTCCTTAAAGAATTCCAGTACTTTTTGTGGCTCTTCGGTGTGGAAAAATCCGAGCATGGATAACGCAAGCCCATAAATTCCATAAAACTCTCCACTAAGCACAATCTGCTCCTCCTCCTCCTCTTCTTCTTTTTCTTTTTCTTTTTCTTTTTCTCCTTCTTTTTCTCCTCCCTCTTTTTCTTTTGCCTTGGACTCTTCACCATCCTTTTTAATGTCTTTTTCAGTGTTCTCCTTGTCCTTGGCCTCTCCATTTTGTCCCCTGTGTGCTTTCCGGAGAATCCGGTCACACTCGTGAATGATCCCGTTGAGCATCAACTCAGAACGTTCGGAGGAGTCGATGAAATTACGCCAAAGTGCCTTAAGTTGCGCTATGGCATCGTTGGCAGCCACCTCCTCGCCCAACTCGACGGTGAGTTGATCGCCCAGCAGATCAGTATCTACAGAGCCCTTTTGCTTCTTTGCGCGGGCCGCTTGGCCTAGTCCGAGCGATCTCTTGGGAGCCATTTTGGGGTATGGAAATGAAGCAAAGATGTGATCTCATCGTCGTCGCAATCACGTGGTGCCTGTGTGCACGCCGGCTGCAGGAACGGCCCATTTCGCAGTCAATGCTCTTCTATGGTCTGTGCCTGCATATAATCAAAAAATGCCTTTGGCAAGGGATAGAGGGGGGGGGGATTTTGCCAGGACTTTTGGTGGCTCAAAATTATGGAAATATAATTATTGAAAGTTGATTAATTGTTTGGTTGATTTCTAAAAAAAATTTTTTAGAGAGTCTGGAGGTGTGAGGGGGAGAGGGCATCCGGGTGCTCTGAATGTAGGTCGTTCCCAACTCATTATTTTATGTGCACTGCACTACTTCAAGGTTAGAAGCCCTGTTCATCCAGCTTTCCATTGTACACCAATAAAACACTGTCCTTCCTATATCCACATCTCCACATCCACATCTGCACATTCCCCTCTGATTCCTCTTATTTTGTTATATTCCCACTTAGATTATTATGTTTGTACACTCTACATTTTACCACCTCGGTATACCTTATTATCTTGCTACGGTCTTAGCTTGTGGCTAGTGAGTGACGCGCTAGCGATTAAATCCCATTTAGGTAGTGGCAGGTGACTTCTCATCTCCGATACGCTATCACTGTTTAAACCCACAACAGAGCTTTTTCCTTTCCTTTTTTTTCCTTTTTTTTCCTTTCCTTTTTTTTGTTTTTTTCTTTTTGTTTTTTTCGATATAAAATTGTATGATCTTTGAAATCAATGGTATGGAAAAAAATCCCGCTCAAAATGCACAAATGGGTATCCAGACGAGGTGTCTGCACAGGTGAGTTTTTTGCCGAAATTTTTTTTTTTGATTTTCTTCGTTTTCTCTGTTTTTTTTCCACCAATTTGGTCCATCTAATTCCATAATAATAATGTTATTATTATTATTATTATTATTATTATTATTATTATTATTATTATTATTATTATTATTATTATTATTATTATTATTATTATTATTTTTTTTATTATATTTCCTCTTCTCCAATTGTTCTATATTTTCTGGTAATTTCCGTTCTTTCTTTATTTCTTTTTCTTTTCCCTTTTTTTTTTTTTCTTTATTTTCATTATCATAGGTTTCTTTACTTTCCATATTTTTTTTTCCGTTATTTCTCCGATTTTTATTGCCCGTGTGTACCCCTTTTAACCTCACTAAACACTCGTACACATTGCTGTAGAGTAAAAATAAATGGAACCATAAATATACATAAAAATGACTTGTTTTTTTTTTTTGAAATCCTTGAATTTCTTGAAATCCTGTAATTTCCTAAAGTACCAAAATAAAAAATACAGGATCAGGTCTAGCCATATTTTGGACTAACTATGGGCTGATCAACCTGCCTCGTGTGAGTGAGTGAGTGGCCTGATTAAAGACCAAGACTTGAGCGCGCCACGCTGGACATCCGTACACCCAAGGTCAAAAAAAAAAAAAAACGCTTTTTAACAGGGCCTTTTTTGGTACTACACAAGTTAGAAATAAGGAATTTTATGAGTTGAAGTTCTTGGTGTTTCAATGAGAATCATTTCCGTCTTTTTCTGCATTTTTTTCTAGTTTTTTTCTAGTTTTTTTTCTGCATTTCTTTCTTTTTTTTTTCTATTTTCTTTCTATTTTCTTTCTATTTTCTTTCTATTTTCTTTCTATTTTCTTTCTATTTTTTTCTATATGTTTTTTTCTTTGTTTTGTTTCTTCTAGGTGTAAGTGTATGTTCTAGGGCTGGAGCCATACTATTCCGACCGCGGCTTCCATACCGAGGCCCTACTGACTAGTCCTTGATCAGTTTTTATAATTGCGTCGTACTATGGCTTCCTTCTTTTGGTATAGGATCTACTTTATAGCTCCTGTACAGAACCATAAACTTGATCAGGTAGATACTGGCTTCTCTCCTCTACACTATACACTACCATCTACTGTTTGCAGCCGCGACACCAAGTCTAAGCAAGAGCCAGCCATATACATAAGCAATACACATGAGCAATACACATGAGCAATATACATAAGCCATATACATAAGCCATACTGTTCTAGTTCTAGTTTACTCTAGTTTACTCTAGTTTACTCTAGTTTACTCTAGTTTACTCTAGTTTACTCTAGTTTACTCTAGTTTACTCTAGTGACCGGTAATTCATGTCTGTAATCCTTGGAGGGATCAGAGCTACTCAGATACCTGAAAGAAAGATAAACTAAAACGGGTGGTCAGAGTAAATTGATTCAGATATCTGGCTGTCTGGGTAACTAGGTAAGTGAGTTTCAATACCTCTATGAGTAGTGCTCTAGCCATCTTGAACCTAACTATAGCCATGATGACATCAATATAAAAGGTATAAATGCTGAGTATACAATAATCTTTTTTTTATATTTCATCAAGATGGTATTTGGTTTGATTGAGACTAAAAAGACCTGTTTTCTGAATTTCACTGTAACTTCTAGATCCGCCACAGGTCACTACTACCTATTGAGATATTTTCAGCCTACACCGTCTGATCCCAAAAATGATCATTCCATTGTGGCATTCCTCTATCATCATTGTACAATCGTGTATTCGTTTACTTAATTGTTTTACTATTAAATTATGAGCAATTTCATCAGTTGATATATCTAATTCTATATACCAATTAAGTGAATTTAAATTATTACGTATACAAACAGAAAATGAAGGAGGTATATTTCTTTGTCTTTTAGTTGAATGTATATTTCCCCATATGTGTTAGATCGACCATATGCAGGGCCCTGTCTATGACGGTATTATGAAGCCTCTCAGTCCGATTGTTACAATGGTGATACGGCCTTTGGCCCATCAGAGCACTTCGTGTATAGATGACTTCTTTCGAATGTTCCAGAATAATCCTTACCATTGTTCTGGTGGAGAAGTTTTCGGTTCCACGTTTCTCTCAAAGTTATATAAACCACTTCGGTTCCTCTCTTTGGGGAACCATCAACGAATACAAGAGTTTAGACACAAATGTATCAAAAGAACATAACAATATGAGGGTTAAATGTTTATTTACTATGTAGAGACTAGACGTTGTGTTAATAAGTAAATAACCTATCTAATGTACCAGAAAAAATGTGATAAACCCGAGGATCTAGGATGGAACGTGGAGGGTTTCCCCCGCTTGCACGTACCAGAAACTGGCTGACTAGGCAACACCTCTGTCATCTACTTATGTAGCCCGATTCCTCTCTCTGGGGACCCATCAGCGAATTAGCATAGTAAACAAAATACCTGACGTAACAACAAGAATTTAACTGTAACTCTATCAAAGTTTCTGGAAAGTTCTCCAATTCACATATTGAAGCTTCAGTTAAATAGGAAAAGGGGTAAAAAAAAGGGGGGGCTCAAATTTATTCAAGTGGATTTTAAAACACCAAAATGTCTACAATCTTGGTAGGGCTGGCCCATATCTTGGTTCCGGATTTGAACGAGAGCATGGCATTATCTGAGGATACATTCAGGTCATCTATTTGAAGAGTAACCCAATTGCCTAAAAAAGGGTCAATGAGCTTTATACAAGCTTATGGTCTGTTATTCTTCTACCCCAGTCAAGAAGTTACCTTTGTATAAGTGTCAAGCATCTCCCTACCTCCCTACCTCCCTACACTTGAACTAATCAATACTATATTGAGACATGAATAAAGAATCGTAGCTCTCATATAAAATCAGTCAGATTCCACCAGCCCAAAAGCATTCTAGATTTATTCAAGTAATTACAAACACTTTCATGAGTCTAACCTGTATTCATCATCTAGTTCAAGTACTTGGTAAGACACTACTGGTAACTCTGTAATTGGTAACTCTGTAATTGGTAACTCTGTAATTTGTAAGTTGATGCTAAGCCATTATTCAGTAAGATCTATACGTTATATAATCATAGTAATATTACACGTATTAGTATATTAAATACTGGGAAGGAGAGTGAGTGTTACACCATAATAGGATGGTAGAGGTGTACGCTAAACAATAGTAGGAAGTGAGAAGTTAGGAAGTCACCACGTAGAAAAAAAACAAGTAACATTTATATTATCCGCTGAATGGCCTACCAAAATTTTCAGATTCTTAAAATTGCTACTATTCAACCATTTTTCGTCCTAATACTAGCTTGAAAAGAGGGAAAGCATCACCAATAGTGAAGAAATACTAACATATTCACTAGCAAACTGAAATCAATGTATTACACTAAAATACAAATTCGATTAAGTAGTTGTTAATCTGAGTTCTCGATTAGTAAGCGTATAATATAAGTATATATCTACTGGAGTACTGTATATAAGGCTAAGATAACTAGTGTATAGTAAAGTATAGCCTGCATACTGTGCTAAGGTTCCAGCTTCTACTATTGTGAAAGTGGATTGTCTATTATTATTATTGCTTTAGAAATATTTTCATAGAGAGAATTTAATTTAGACTTGATGATTTGTAATCGGAGTGCTGATTGGGGCAAAGGTCACGTGCGCTTCTCTTCCCATCTCTCTCCATGCACCTGCATACACCAGCACGCTCATGGCACGTGCTCTGGCACCATGCATCATACTAATACCCCAGCTCTCGTCAGTTTCACCCGCCAGCATGAATTTACTAGCGTCTCTCAGTTGCAACGATGAGATCCACCTCATTATTGGTAGCCATACACCCGCCACGTGGCTCCGTCTCAAGACAAGTCTCCTGTGTGGCGCATCGCCCATCTTGGTTCTTGATGCACCTCTAGACCTGCTACCGCTTGCAGTTCAGGACCAAATTTCGAACAAAAAGGTTGTATGGGTGCAGGAACACTATACACCCGAACTCTTGACATCTTTGGGCCGGAAAGACGTTGATTTTGTGGTGGACCGAGTGTTTGTTACGGTGGAAATAGCACAATCTGCACTCCGAGCGCAAATCAGCTCCCAGTGTCGCCGCCTCCGAATCCCCGTCAATGTCTCGGATTCTCCCGATTTGTGTACCTTCACATTACTCTCCACACATACCGATGGACTGTTTCAAATGGGCGTGACTACTTCTGGAAAAGGTTGCAAGTTGGCCAGCCGCATCCGGCGTGAATTGGTATCCGCACTACCCGCCAATATCGGTGCCGTGTGTGACCATATTGGGGCTCTCCGTAAGGAGCTCCAGGCATGTGACAGTTCTGTTGGAGACCATGATGATGATGCTATTAATGGTAGTGCACTTAACAAATTGGTGCATGAATTCGACATGACTGAGGCTGACCATGCAGCTCAACGGGCCAAATTTTTATCTCAAGTGGTGGAATATTATCCACTTTCCAAATTGGCTGATGTGAGTATAGAGACGCTTTCGGCCGAGTACAAGACACAATATATCGCCGAAAACGGCCAAATGGGTGCAAAAAACGCCGAAAACGGCCAAAATTCGACACCCCCACGAAAAGGAACCATCTCTCTTGTTGGATCAGGTCCTGGTGCTGTTTCCATGCTTACTCTTGGAGCTCTCCAGGAAATCTTATCAGCAGACTTGGTTTTGGCAGATAAACTTGTGCCTCAGCAAGTATTAGAGCTCATTCCGCAAAAACGCACGAAACTTTTCATAGCACGCAAATTCCCAGGAAACGCTGAAAAAGCTCAGGAAGAGCTTCTTAGTTTGGGGCTCCAGGCATTACAAAATGGAGAAAAAGTGGTTCGGTTGAAGCAGGGAGACCCGTACATTTTTGGGCGCGGAGGTGAGGAACATCTTTATTTCACTGCGCATGGATTTGCACCCAAAGTGATCCCCGGAATCACCTCTGCCCTTGCAGCCCCTGTCTATTCCAGCATTCCAGCCACTCATAGAGATGTGGCAGACCAGGTGCTTATATGTACGGGTACTGGACGTCGGGGAGCGCTTCCCAACTTGCCAGATTTCGTCAAGTCTCGCACTACGGTGTTCTTGATGGCTCTACACCGGATCGTAGAGCTTATCCCCCATTTGGTACTGGAAAAGAAGTGGCCAGCAGATTTACCCGTGGCTATAGTAGAACGTGCGTCGTGCCCCGACCAAAGGGTAATTCGGACCACGTTATCAAAGGCTCCGGATGCAGTAGAAGCTCTTGGGTCCAGACCTCCGGGACTTTTCATAGCCGGTTATGCATGTGAAGTTTTACGTCCTGCTACAGCATCGAAAGAGGCTTGGGTCGTGGAGGAGGGGCACATGAACCCGGAAATCTCCGGCGTATTGGACAGGATCACCACTGGCCAGTACTAGCATACTCATAGATTATAGACTCAAATAAACTAATAATGTAAATTTTCCATTCATAGGTTATAGCCGAATATAGGCATCTTCTTGGGTTTTTTCTGTATCTGTGGGGAGATCAATGCCTTATTTACAATTCATGTAACCTCTTTTGTAAGTGCGTACTGCATATAGTCGTCGTATGTTCAGACCTATATTATGAAAGTTATAGAATCAGCACAATTTTGATCCTAAATAACTATGGTTTTCTATCTTTCTAAATAAAAGCACTGTGAATCAAGTTATAAAATTGAACATGTGAAAATATGTCCTGATTCCTGTATGTTCAGGGAGGTGTTACTTGCAATACAGCAGAATTGGAAAAAGGGACCAGTCTTACAAGGTTTCGAGGACTGAGATAATAAGCTTAGTCTTGGCTTCAAGAAATTTTTAGATTTGACTTCAGGCAAATAATTAACAAGTCTAGTACACGAGCAATGAATCTAAGGTAACATGGTATATAGAGAGGGGATCTCGCTCATGGTTGAGGGGCACCTATATATACCAGAAGACGGGTTTCCGAGTCGAAATTAGTCGTACAGTTAAGCATATAAAAGATAATAATGAGCTTTACTGTTCAGAAGCTATTGAATCTTTAAAGAAAAATAAGGTAGATGTGTCTGTCTATGTGAGAGTTTATGGTAACGCGCAACAATAATAGCACTGAACTTGTCACTTTAGCATTTTTGATATACTTGTAGTTCCACTTTAGAAGGTCTTATATAACAACTTTATTGCACTTATACACCACAAACCTGGATATCTGGATTTTTGCCTTAGGGTATAGTCTTTGATTCGATCTCTCTTTCAATGTATTGTATTTTTCTGACTCTAAAATTATGTTAGATTTAGCGGATTTGTTCTAAGATAGCACACAGTGTACGTTAGTGATATAATAAAGTGTATGTACTCAGTATATGATAAAACATGGATATTTCACTAGATTATTGTCTTTATTTATGGTTACACAACACATGAGAGTAGACCACTGTATAGTAGTGTATATTAAGAGGTTTGGTTTAAGACGCAATATTGTTATGAGTATGAAACTACACTCGCCAAAAAATATTCTTACGTTATTATTTTCAGCCCAAGTACTAGTGGTACAGTACTATTGATAGTGTAGCATAGTATAGTATAGTATAGGTATGATGATACCTTGACAAGTGATAGATCAGTCCTCACGTGGATTCACCATATCCTGCACACGAGCATGTAAGATGTAAGAAAGTGTAAGAAATCAATCATGTATAGATTTAAGGGTTCATAATCTGAGAATGTATCAGAAAATCCAGGTATGAGTCAATGTATCAAGGCATTTTTAGCCTAGTAGATGGCTACTCTGGACGCAACTTTGCACCCACCTGCATCCGCGCACATTGATTGCGCACCCCAATCAAGTCGCTTCAAACAACCAACTTTATCAACCCCAACTTCTTTATCCGCCCCCCCCCCCATGTTCAACGCATTCGGAAAAAACTTTTGTCGAGCTCCAATTGGTCGGCGTACACTTTCACAGTCGCCGTATGCATTCGTATTTGACATTGATGGCGTTCTTATGCGCGGGTCCAACCCGATTCCACAGGCCCATGCAGCATTGACACTTCTAAAACAGGAGAAGGTGCCTTTTATCTTGCTCACAAACGGTGGTGGAGTGACCGAGAAGTCACGCGTAGAGTTTCTTTCGGAAAAGCTTCAAACTGAGATATCTCCGCTCCAAATCGTGCAGAGTCATACGCCCATGAAAGCATGGGCTCAGGAGGGAAGGTATAAGCGGGTACTAGTGGTTGGCGGAGAAAAGGATAATGCACGCCAGGCAGCTCTTGAATATGGCTATGAAAATGTCGTCATTCCCATGGATATTGTGCGCCAAAATCCGGCCATAGCACCGCACCACCGCTATACGACTGCCGAAATGGCCCAATTCGGCCGTGACATCGACCTTTCCCAACCTTTAGATGCTATTCTTGTTTTTAACGATCCTCGTGACTTGGGTACAGATATCCAGGTCATCAGTGATGTGTTAAACCTGGAAAATGGTGTCGTGGGAACTAAGCGTCCTGCACATAGCGCCACGCCTGCAGTCCCTCTTGTTTTCAGTAACGACGACTATCTCTGGGCCAACGACTACAACTTACCCCGGTTTGGCCAAGGTGCGGTACGGCTCATGCTCGAAACCTTGTATGCAAAAACTAATGCACTTTCTGCAGGGGAATCGTTACAACTGACCATATTAGGCAAGCCCTTCCGTATCCTGCATGACTATGCCCACTGGGTGCTTATAGAGTGGAACAAGATCATGCATGGACATGAGCCCCATGGGTTCAGGCCACCGGTGGGGGTCACCCCGGAGAAGTCCCCGTTCCAGAAAATCTACATGGTCGGAGATAATCCCGAATCAGATATCCACGGCGCCATTGCCAACGGCTGGGAGTCTATTCTCTTGCGTACAGGAGTTTATAGAGATGCAGATTGGGAAACTACAAAGTACAGGCCTTCAGTGGGCGTGTTTGATAACGTGCTCGATTCTGTGCAGGAGGTGGTGGAAAACTGGAGACGGAACAAGTGATGGGACTGTATACAACGCCCTAGATCTTATGACATAAATTGCTCTTGATTATTATTTTGAAAAGTCTACATCTTTTCTTTCACTATTGCTCTGAATAGCACTAGCAGTATTCTCGGTACTGTGGCATACACCCGTACACCAGGACACCTCAGCATAACAAGCATAAACGCTTTACGCATTCGTTGGACAATTTTTTTTTTTTTACATTTGAAAGCTTTAATTTGTTTTCAAGAGCTTACTGGAGGGGATGTGAAAATTTGGACACATTTAGGTGCTTGTAGCAGGAGATTTGCACTCCGGCCACTCAATATTCCAGTCATTCGGTCAGTTCAGGATGTATTTCATGGTCTAAAGTCTCCCTAATAATTCTTAAAACCAGAAATATTGATACTTTTTCCTTATCAGCTAATTTAGTAAGTCCTCATTACCCAATTAAGACAAAAGAATAGTGATAAATATTATAATTCGCGTGAAAAAAAAAGTCCCACCCATTAAATGAGTTCTTTCTTGATTAAAGTATTAATTTGATGATTTGGAGTCACTCAGTCACTTTAAAAAGACAAACCCATTATTATTACAATGATGTGGAGTGCATATAAGAGCAACACCCATGACTTCACTTCTACCAATACATATCACACTGCAAGTATGGAGAAGATTCTGAATTACATGTGATCTTCTATTTAATGTGTGTATAGTAGTGGCACATTCAGTGGGTCGGCATAGGATGGAGTGTATTATATGCAGTTTATATCTATTATAGGTCTTCAATCCTTCCAAAGAAATTACGCTTTGGGAATTTTTTGAAATTTTTGGGCCTACATAAATCTTTTATTACGATACAATGCTTGTGTGGTCCAATAAATGTGGGTTCATATGTATGCTACGTGACTTGCATCAAAATTCATGACCCGGATAGACAGTTTCGAGGCTTAGTTCAAGTTATAAAGACTTCTAATCTAAGTTTTTATATTTCCCTAACAAACAAAACTCCTTTTTTTATATAAATTACTTTCCAAGGACGTTTATTTGGGAGTATGAGCCAGAAAGAAAGGAACAGGTACGTATAGCGTGTTTGACACGTGACTATTTTGGCCAGAATGGAATCCAGTCATTGATCGTTTATTCCTGCCTAAAAATAATCAATAGAATTTAATAATAGAAGATCTTGGTCGACTCTAATAGAATACGGGCAAGGACATACGTTAGGAAGCGAGTCACGTGATCGGGTACAAAAATCAAGCAGAATACTTATTGAGAAGATGATTTTGCTTCCCAAAAAATTGGCTCAAATTTTCTATAATTTCAAAACCGTCAACTACAGTTTAGTCTCTAGGGTGTAGGCGTTACAAGGAGATAATTTGAAACTACTCATGGTGCATGATATGCAGGCAGAGAATGAACACGTGGGATGAGAGGTAAATTGGGCCGAACAAACATTACCAGCTTGTTATTACTACAAAAGAAATTACCCTACGACGCAGGGGTGTTCCATGCATATCGTACCTTCGTAAGTCCTCATATTTATTATATAAGCCTGGCCTCGCATTTCTACCAAGTATGCAAAGAAGATAACCACCATTTACTTAGGAATTAGAATGCATATAGGCTAGCTTTTAATGTTCAGGTACGTCCATAACATAGATAAACCAGTCAAAGCCAGTCATAGGGCTAACTCTAAGGATAGTGTATACCATATGCTAGTGTATACCATACGCTAGTGTATACTAAAGTACTAGTCATATGTACATAGGGCTGGTGTCTTGTATAGTGTTCACGCTGAAAATACTAACTAAATTATATCTTATACAAGCCTGCAGAGAGGTCTAAAGTTTAGGAAGAAATTCCTTAGAATTGGAAGAGTAGAATTGGAAAAGTCTACAATGAATAGATTCAAGGTCTGTGTGCGAAACGGTGCATTAGTACATTTAATAGTGTATCTTTGGATACTAAAATGGATGGACGAAACTTTATGCTGGAATATCGGGAACATGTCTTTTTTTTGTTCTATTGAACCTTTGAAAAAAAAAAAAATTAAAGGGTCTAAATCCCCTAAGTCTGGGGTAAATGCAGGTACTGCGTATCTAAAGTACTAGTCCAAAGTGCTGGTCTAGTCGTAGTCTATTTCTAGTCTAGTCTACGTACTAAAAATTACTCAACTTTTTGGTCTAGTTGCTAAGTATGTTTCTCGGTCATGGGTTTCAGTTCTGAGTTCTGAGTACTCAGTACTTATTGTACTTTTGAACTTAAGTGCTTCCTATGAGTATTCGGTTCTATGGATTGGTGGAATTTCAAGTACTATTCAAGATCTAGTCTTTTTTTTTTTTTTGTGTGACTGAAAAACTGACTTACAGATTGGTTGACACTTTATTCTATTAAAACCGGTTATTCTAGTGTTTCAACTCCGACTCAAACGACTCCTCCTGTTGAGTCTGGTAGCGGTCGGCGCCGAGTTTGGTGGAGTCAATCTCGCCATGGTACTTCTCGCAAATCTCCTCCAAGGTCATTCTCTTGGTCTCAGGAATCAACAAAGATGTGAAGATTCCCAACAACATGAAGAGGGCAAAGATCTCCATCACGTGGGGCAAAAAACAAGAGTTCTTTGTTTTGCAGCCGTGGTTGATCAACGTACCAATGCAAGTTTGGGCCACAATGGCTCCCACCTTTCCGAGGGCTGCAGATAAACCATGCGCCGTGGATCTGTATCTAGTAGGGAAGATTTCTCCAGGAATAATGAATGTGGTGGTGTTAGGGCCGAAGTTCTGGAAGAATTGAGCCAACACGTACAAGGCCAACTTACCGTGGTCCGAGATTTTGTGGTAGGCGAAACCCAAAATGACAAAAAGAATTGTGAGGATAACAAAGCCTCCCACCTGGATAGGCTTTCTGCCCACAGTATCGATGGTAAGAGCAGTGACCCAGTATCCTGGCAACGAACCTGCACAAATGAGAATCAAGTTGCCCACTGCGGTATTGTACAAGGACTTGTAAACGTTTTTGGAAGAAGCGTAACCGATGGTTTGCAAGATCACAGCGGAATTCAAACCCAAACCGTAGTATGCCACATCCAAGAAGAACCACGAACCGGCCGTACCAATCAAAATCTTACCGTATCTCCATTGACCGAAATGGCGCCAGAAGTCCTTGAAAGAAGCCTTTGGAGGGGCAATATCTTCAGCATGAACATCAATGGCAGCCTCAGCATCAGCTTGTTTCTCCAAAACATCATGTTCTTCGATATCCAAAGAGTAACGTGGAGACTCAGCAATAGTCAAACGGTAGTAGAGTGCAATGGAGCCTGGAACACATCCGAAACCAACTAAGATTCTCCACATCTGGTCACAGGCCTTGATACAGTCACCTACACACTCCTTAGAAGAGTTGGCGCCCACCAAGTCGGACTTATAAGCAGAAACAACCACAAGGGCCACAAGTCCAGCAAACAACTGACCCAAACCCTGGTTAGAGAACACTGCAGCCATGATAGCACCTCTCCACTTGGTAGTAGAGAATTCAGAAGAAATAATAGACGACAAGGGGTAGTCACCACCAATACCAATACCCATGACGATTCTCAAGGTACAGAAAATGGCAGTGAAGTTGATGGCCGGCGACTCTCCTAAGGTACACTGGAAAATAGTAGCAGCGATCATGATAATCAACTCCAACCCGTAAATCTTCTTACGGCCCACAAGGTCGGCCATGAAACCAAAACCAACCTGGCCAATCACCGTACCCACGGATGTGGACACCTTGATCAAGGTCTGTGTAGAGTCAGGGATTTTACCACCCCAGAAGGCATGGGCCAACATAGCAGAGCCCAAGTTGATGGCGAAAATATCGTAGGAGTCGGTCATAAAACCCACACCAGCAATCAAAATCATTTTGGCCTGGGTCCAGCCAAAGCCCTCATTATCTATTTCTTCTAAGGCCAATCTCCGACGCTCCAAGGGATCCTCAATATGGGCGAATTTGCCAAGGTAGTCTTTAAAGGCGGTCTTGCCACCGGCGGAGCTTACCGCATGAGAATGTTCGATTTCTGACATGATCTGCACTTTCAAAACAATAAGGCCGGGGGAGGGTGTGGGTTTTATAGGGTTTGGGAAGTTGCTGCGATTAATTTCTACGCCCATTCATTAATTAGCTGCACGCGCCGCTGGCTGCATCGTATCGCATGCACGCGCCGTGGGAGCGAGCAGCCAATTAGTCTGCCTGCAGGCGCAATTTATTTCCGAGTTTTGTCCACTCCCATTGATGGTCGCCCGCTCGGGGAAGGCCGCTTAAAAGGAAGACACGTAATATTGCGCTTTCTTATTGGCGCAAGGAGGGTGTTTCTCCTGCACTGCCTCGAGGTGCGGGACGGAGTTAATGTGCTCTTAAGGGAATCCTAGCACGGGTGCAGTCCCGTACACCGCACATGGGGCCGCATGGGCGCGGCGCTGGGGAAATTGCACCACGGGTCTGGTGTACGGGTGTATCAAACAGAACGTTCCGAGGATAGTTGGACACCATGCTAAATTAGGTAACAAAAATTCCCATATTCTTTTCAGAAATGTTTTTTCTGATGCAATTAGAGCGGCCTAGTGTGTCTACCCCATTGCAAAGCGAATTGTGTTATTGTTGACAGTGCCAAGAGAATGCGATTGAGTAGTGTGACCACTTACTCCAAGTGCGTAATTGGTCCACGTGGGTGCAAAACTAGGCCGCGCATAATAAGACTACGGGGAATGATAAGGTGAAAACCACGTTTCATGGGCGCGGCACGACCCTTTGGCCTTACTGTTCATTTCAGAATCTTTGGTGCATCCTGCATGTGACACGGCCATCATAAATTAGTCCTTCACTATTTTGACCTTTGACGTTTGGTCCTTCTCTCGTGGTGAATTGGGAAAGACGTCGTCCGAGGGTGTATTGTCTTTATGTGCAGGTCGGCATTTTAAGTGAAACTCTCAAGAACAACGCACACTTCTCTAATACCTTCCATATTATCTTTCATTCACTCTATAAACTTTTACAAACACAGTACGCCTTGTAACCTCTTTACACATCTTCATATCTCTATTCACCTCTTTAGCGGGTGTACGGGTTTATCTTTGATCTCTTTACGCTTTCCTACTCCGTACACCTACGTTAACCACTCTATATCCTTTGTAGACCCTCTATATATAATCTATATATCTGTTGTTTATATCTACCAGCAGAAGTGTACCCCTCCTAATTAAAGTAGTGGAATGTGAGCGCATGTCTCTTAATATACAGGATTGATGTGTTGATGAAACATGATAGTCAATTAGTCAATGGCCTTGGGATTCACTTGATCACGTGTGAATGGAATTAAGGTTCATAGAATTTTGAGGGGGGGTTCCTGTGTATAGTCTTTCTTGGCTTCTTTCTTTTTGGCTTCAGAAGTTGTAGAGAGAAAGACTGTTATTTCTCGAAAAATGTAAAAAATATGACATAAGATTTCGGGGCCGCACTGAGTATGTTTAGTTTTTTTCTCATTTTTTGAGGGTGATTTGAAAAACATTACATAACTATAAACTCCATGAAAAATCGAATTCACCTTCTATACATACTTCGACAGATCCCTTATATTTTGACGTGATTGAAATAACGCATCTTTTTTTTTTTTTGGGACTCCACGATTTTTGGTCACTATATTATGCTTGGAAATAGACTATTCATTGTTGAACTGCATATAAGTTTTTGTTCTGTTTATTTTACTATACTTTACATGAAATCTAGGTGTATTTCTGTGGGTCATGCTCTTATAAAAATCCAAAAATGATCACAAACTTCTATTTCAATTTCAAGTATGTCATAATTTACCGTGTATTGCATACAGTACACTGTCATACTAATCTTCGACTGTGCTAAACATACTTTAGGCTTATTTCATAAGCTACAAAAACTCTAGGTTATAGTACTGTGCTACTGTACAATAAACACTCTACTCTGCTTCTCTACTACTCTACTACTCTACTACTCCAATATTCCACTACTGTGCATTCCGAATAAGGCAATTCCTTCGGAATCTGGATTGAAGAAGAGCTGGAAGGTCCGTATGTCGAGATCACGTTCTTTTAATCGTTTCGATTGCGTTTGTGTGTGACTTTTCGGGGGCATAGATTGGATTTAGTTACTATGACTCTCTAATGGTGTCCATACTACGGTCCTAGTCTAATCTTGTTCTCTTTATTACTGTAAATTTGGTACTAATTATTTAAAAGACTACTGACCGTTTTACACTACACTCTATGAATCTATATTGCTATACTTTACTACAATGAACTACACCTTACCATAGTTCTATACTACCACACCATTGTACTACTGTACTTCTCTACTACTGTACTTCTCTACTACTGTACTTCTCTACTACTGTACTTCTCTACTACTGTACTTGTCAACACGTGATGGGTTGTAATGAGGAAAGTAAACATTGTACCTGCAGATACGATGTGACATCATGCCATTATATGGATGAAACAATGTTGGACCCGAGGGAGGCGGAGCAACGTGGCGGAGCAACCGGACAATGGGGAGGACATATCGGAGCGGTATATAGGGAGTGATTCCCACTCCTAGCCTGACTTTAGGAGTTCTCAGAACAATTGAGGATAACACGAATTAGCCCTAGGACACGCTCAATAAATATAGGTCTGAAAACTAACAGTACTTCTCTACTACTGTACTAATCCATGAGTATTAAACTGCTCTCTTCGACTATACACCTACACCACTATGCATTGTACCACTGACTACTTATAAACTATACTACTATAATATTGTACAGTTGACTAATGATTATTCTTGGCTGTACTCTATTACTCTTTTACTCTGTTACTTTATTAATCTAGGTAACCTAGGTTGCTACTGTACTGTATTGTAGCTTACTACTACACTGTGCCGGTACTTCTTTCTACAAGCAGAACTTAACGTATGTAAGCAAGAATTCCAGTGGTGTTTCAAATATCTTATCAAATAAATTATGTATTTAGCGACTATATATACTCACATCATTGTTCAATGGGATAGGCAGAAGACAATCAGGAAGCAAAATCAGTAAAGATGGTGAAGCAAAGACGTAAAGAGCAGATTTGGTTGGCTATCGCTTGAGAAGAAGAACCTGTTCTCTCAATTGGCTGAGTTCCCGCTCCTGGCTTTTAATCTTCAAGTCCTTCTCGTTGCTGTCCTGGTACAAGAACTCCATCTTGCTCTTGTACTGACTAACCATGTTTTGGTAGTTGAAGTTCTCGTCGTTGTACTTCTTCAACTGACTGGCCTTACTCTCGTTGTCGAACTCCAAGCTCATCAACTGCTTCTTTAACTTCTCTTCACGGAGTAGTCCGTCGGAAACATCACTCTTTAAAGTATCAATTTCCTCGCCCAACCGTGCCATGTTTTCCTCTAAGTACTTCAACTGCTCGTTGGAGTAGAGCTTGGTTTCAAGGTGCTCCACGCGCTTGCTCAACTCGCCGTTGATGGTCTTCATGCGCTCATTTTCTTGCACAATCACGAGGTTTTCTGTGCGGGCTTCCTTGAACCTTTGGTCGGCGTTTTCCCAGTTGTCTTGTACTTCTTTCACTTCGCTCTTCAACTCCTCTTTTTCTTTTTCGAGGTTGTTGTTGTGCTCCTTGAGAATCAGACACTTTTCCGAGACGTTGGCGAAACTGTCCTTTAAATCCGCAAGCTCGGCAGTCAATTTCTCCTGTGCCGTCTCCAAGTCCTTGTTCTTGGCGCTTATCTTCTCCAAGTTGCGGCCGCTCTCCTCGATCAAGTCCCGCAATGATTGGATGGTATTGGCGTTTTTGGCCAACTTGCGCTCCAAAGCACTCTTCTCTCCAGTAAGCACGAACACCTCGTTCTTGTGCTCTTCGTTTTCCCGCAGGTACGTTTCGTTTTCGCTTGTAACCTTTTCATTCTCCTCCATCACCTCCACCTTGATGCGGGTCAATTCCTTGTTCTCGATGGTCAAGCGCTTGTTCTCTCTGATTAATTCCACTTCCTTCTCACGCTTGAACTTCATCTCTGCATTAAGATTCAGGATATCCTCCTTGTACGCCTCCAAGTTCTTTTTCTTATCGCCGTAGTTGTCTTCCAAGTACCGTATCTTCTTCTCGTACTTGTCGATCCTCTCCTCCAAAGCCTTTTCCACCTTGAGCTTCTCCTTCAACTGCATCTCACCTTCATCCACTTTTCCACGCAACTCCTTGATGATCATCTGGCTGGCCCGTAGCTCCTCCTTGATCAATTTCAACTCATTGTGCATGTCTTCTCTTTCCAGGATGGCACGATGCTCGTGTCTTTTGCTAATGGTCACTGCAGACTCTGCAAGCTCGAGTTTCTCGAAGTATTGGTCGCTCCTCTGCTTGTATTTAGCCAACTCCCTGTCCAGCTCCACGAGACGATCGTTCAACAAAGAGTTGTCGACCTTGAACCGTGCCAACTGGTCCTCGTAATCTTTAACACTGGACTTCATTTTCTCCCGCTTGATGTTGTACAATTCTTCTTCACTCTCGCGCAACAACGACTTTAAACGAAGAATCTCGCTCTTCGACTTGTTCAACTCCTCGCGTGTGGACTTGAGAGTGTGGTTGATGTCACTGTAGATCTTGGCAAAGTCAGTGGACCCATTAAGATTGACGGTATTGTAGCTGCTGCTACGGGAAAGGCTTCGGGTGCTCGGGTTTGCGTCACTGCCGTTCATCAAGTTGCCTATCTTGGCCTCGAGATCATGCACTCTCTTTTCGGATTTCTTGTAAAGCTCCTCGTAGTCCGAGAAACTGTCGATACCTCTGGTGGCTTGGATCTGGTTGAGTTTTTTCTGGAGCTCGATAGCGTACTTCTCTGCCCTCGCGGCATTGGCTTCCTCCAACTCCAACTCGATCTGTAACTTCCTCAAGTCTTCCTGGTGCCTGGAATCATTCATCTGGCTGACTCTCAAGTCCTCTCCACAGGCCATAGACCTGCGGGCCTCGGATCTCTTGGAGGGGCTTTGGAAACTGGCGTCCACCTTGGACCGGAGCATGTTGACTTCCTCTGAGAGTTTCTGGTTCTCGAACTTCTCATTGCGCAAGATGGCTGTTTGTTCACTGAGCTTGTTCTTGATGGTAACGTAATCGTTCATGAGACTGGGGTCATATTGAGGAGGGAGGTTTTCCTTGTCCTGTAATTTGGTTTGGAGGCTTGTAATTTCTTCTTTCAAGGCCACAATTTTGTCCGAGTAGTCTGTTTTGGTGCGTATGAGATCTGCAGATTCGATCTTCAACCTCTCCAACTCTTGCGATGTCGACTTGTGCTGTTCAATTTCTGCCTTCTGCTTTTCCTTCAACAGGGTGATTTCTGCAAGAAGAGAGGCATTTCTGTCTCCCTCTTCCTGAAGTTTCTGGGCCAATGAGTCCGTTTGCTCAATCTTTTTATTAAGCTCTTTGATGCTGTTTTCCGAGGATTCGTGCAACTTGGACTTGGCTTCCAATTGCGCCGAAACCTCCTGGACCTTGTTCTCCAAGCTGCGGATATATTCCTTATTCGAGGCCATTATTTGGTCGAGATCCACGAGTTTTTGGTCTTTTTTGGACAATTCCCTCTCCAACTCGGCAATTCGGGTAGTATACGTAGAAATCTCCTGTTCCAACTTGCTCGAGGCTGCTAACGTCCTTTCTATTTCCCGAGCACTGGAGGAAGACTTGGCACTGAGTGTAGAAACCTCAGCCTCTTTCTTCTCGAGAAGAGCCTTGGTCGATGCTAACTGTTGCACGAGCTCCTTGGCCTTGTGTGCTTCCTCGGACAATTTTTGGGAATCCAAGGTCTTGGCGTCGATTTCTTTCTGCAATTGGGCAATTCTTTCGCGGTCATTCTCCAAACTTTTCTCGCTCTCATGTAACTTCATAAGCATTTCAGACTTTTCTTTGGAAAGAGAATCACTGACCTCACGCACTTGCTTCAACTGAAGAAGCGTCAGCTCCAATTTAGCAGCTTTGGAGGCTTCATCACGTTTCAAAGTACGCAAGGCTTCAGCGTTTTCTGCCATATTTGAAGAATGTTTCATGATTTCGTCTTCCAACACCACCAAACGTTCCTTCAAGGAATTGTTCTCGGATTCCAAAGCAACCTTGCCGTTTTCGGCCTCTTTTAATTTGAGGTTGATTTGCTTTAAGCTCTCATTCATTTCCTTGGAGTCCAACACCTTCACTGAATCTTCAAGCAAGGGCTTCAAGTGGATGAAGAGATTGAGCCATGGAGAATCTTTTTGAGTCACCATGTGGTCAAGTTTTTGCATGTTCTTGGCAATCACCTGTGAGGACTTCACCTTGAGAATTTCTTTGCTGGTGTTGATTCTTGAACTTCTTCCACGTAACACAGATTGCAACTTAGTGACCACTACCTTGACTGCAGCATCACGTTTCTCTTCCAAAGAACCCAAAATCCCACTTTTGAAGAAAATCTTGGTGATACCCACTCTGAAAAGTGCTGCGTCTAATTTGATGTGTCTGAGAATGATCTCACAATTGGACTTCGAGTTCCGGGAAAAAACGTCTTCCAAGTCGAGAATCGAGTAGCGGTGATAGAAGTCATCGAAGGTCATTTTGTTGGGGTAACCGGCCCTGGTAATTCTGATACCTTCGAGAACACCATTACACCGGAGTTGGTTGAGCACAAGGTCTTTATCGATGGTATTGGGGACCTTGTCCAAGTTGGGAAGAATACACCGCACGAAGTGCGGTTCAGTGCTGGACAACTGCTTCATTAAGACCGATAATTGTTCCTTATGCTTCTGCGTCACCATCTTCAACTTGCTATTGGTGGAACTGTTTTCCTCACTGACAAGGCCGCGGATAAAGGCATTGGACGAACTTGGAAATAAGCTAAGGATCTGGTCGCTCACAGGGTCCTTATTTTTGGAGAGCCAATCAGTGGTATTATACTCCACAGGCCCAGCATAATGGTTGATGATAAAGCCACTTCTCAACTTGTTGGGCTTGAACTGCTTATGCTTTTCCTTACCAAAATCCTCGATCAATTTCTCCACAAATGACCTGTCCGATGATTTGGGCATGATACATTGCTCGTTGAGGTGCTCGAACACTCCCATGGGTTTTCTGGCCTCGATCAAGTCAATGGTTGGTTGCAAATCCAAGCCGAAATCAATAAAGTTCCATTGAATGTCTTCCCGGATATATTCACTCTGCTCAAGAATAAAAGAGTGATGGTTGAAGAATTGCTGTAATTTCTCGTTTGTATAGTTGATGCAGAGCTGCTCGAAGGAGTTGCTTTCGAAGATCTCAAACCCTGCAATATCTAACACGCCGATGTAGGACTGGTCTGCACTATGGCTCAAACCCACAAGACTCTGGTTAATGCGGTTGATGATGAACTGGAACAACTTTTCGTATAAGTACTTGGAGATGGCGTCAATGGTGGCCTTGACCTCGCGTGCACTCTGCAGCCTCTCCACAAACTCCCTGCCGGCCTTGACCTTGGGTTTTAGAAGGCTTTTAGATAACTTCTCCTCGTCCAAGCCTAGCATTTGAGCAATGACTTCGAGTTTGCCATCTTTTTTGAAGCTGGCCTGGTCGGCTTTCCAGGATGTGAACTCTAGGTTCCCTAGTAATAGGACCACGGCAATGCCCGAGAATACCAGCTGTACTTCAACTTCGGAGAAACCCATGATTTTAAACGACTCTTTAAGCAACTCGAGGTCTTTAGCATCGTTCACATTGGCAATATCGGGCGTAGACCCATTAAGGTACTTATACGCGTCCGAGGAGCTTTCCAAATGGTACAACTCCCGAAGGTATGTATCGGTTTCACCTTTAAGCAACTGGTAGAAGATGTGATAGTTGCGCTCCTTGGGCTGCTGGTGCAGAACACGAGATTTTTCAAGCAAATAGTAATCGATGGTCGCTCCTGAGATAAGGCCATGATTATCGAAAAAGATCTTGATGAACTTACCGAAACGGGATGAGTTGTTATTCTTGATGGTCTTGGCGTTTCCGAAACTCTCCAATATGGGGTTGGCCTTCAAGATCTTGTCGTGGATATTGTCCATGGCCTGCACGCTGGTGTCCTCGGTGGAAATCAGAGACAAGTACTGGATCACCTTTTTTGTGTTTTCCGTCTTTCCTGCTCCACTCTCACCTGTTACCAAGATCGACTGATTTTTGCCGTTGGCCTTCATGTTGCGGTATGAGTTTTCGGCAATGCTGAAGATATGAGGAGGCATGCGTCCTTCAGAGGAAGCGGAATGAAACTTCTGAAGCTGTTCATTGCCGTAAATGTCCAACTTTTTGTAGGGGTTGATCGCCACCAAAAACAACCCGGAATACGTATAGATACTGTCGTCTAAGTAGCGTAAATAGAGGTTATGGATGACGGAAGGCTCGTTCAAATGCGTAAGTTCAGCCATATCATCACACCGGTCGAACTTAGCAGGGTTACAGCTCTCTACAGCCTTGGAATCAAGCTCAAGTTCGGTTTTTTGCCCTTTTTTGTGCACAATAACTCGGACCTTGGTGCCGTCTTGGCTGCTCACCGTGGCTTTGCAAAACACCTCATCTTTATCGGGCACCCAGACCCAATTTTTGGTATCTTCTTCCGACATGCTGTAGGATGTCGGGAGGGATCAAACTATATGAATCAGAAAATGGGATCAATATATGGGATCGTATATGGATCAAAAAGATGGGATCAAGATATTGATATCAAGATGGGAAAGACGATTGTTTGGACTGAAAATGTTGTATCGATAACTGGCAAAATAAAAAAAAACTGGTCTTTGAATGTGAGACTATGGATCTCTAGAAAGTTCTATGGTAAAGAGTAACCCGTCCGGGGCGGTGTAGTTATATGAGGACAGAATTCTGGTATGGTGTTTTTTTGTTACCGTAGTCTCGTCACGTGAGCGTGTTTGCGTCTTTATTTCGTCTGCTGGATCCTGCAGATGCAGGATATGTTCTAGATTATATGCAGAATTCATAACATCATCCTAAAATGGCATCAAATCTTCAAGTGAAACACCACGGTTGCTGAAAAGGAACTACGAATCTAAATGTTGTTAGTTAAGTTTTTCGATGAAGTCATCGAAAACCAGTTTGGGTTTTTCCAGTGGTGGGTTTTAGAGTGTTT
Source organism: Metschnikowia lochheadii (assembly GCA_002370915.1). NCBI lineage: Eukaryota > Fungi > Ascomycota > Pichiomycetes > Serinales > Metschnikowiaceae > Metschnikowia > Metschnikowia lochheadii. The sequence continues at coordinate 22,672 of NLAW01001898.1, read as the reverse complement.
GGTTGCCTCTGTATGCAGTCCCTTGCTAGTAAGCTTTTAAGATTTACGGACGTACTGGATTTTAAGGTATGCTTTGTTATGCTTAGTTATATGATTAATGGAGCATTCCTTGGAATCTTCATTCGCGAAGCTAGTGCTCTGATCCTGTATTGGTATTCCAAATGCTTTGGACCAGTATTGTGTCAAGCACACTGCTGATATTAAGTTTCGCATGGCCAAAAAAATCCACCATGTTGTTGATAATCGCTTTTCAGATTAACTGTAACGATTGATCTCGCAATTTCAACATGCCATTGGTTCCACCGCTGTTTAAACCCGCAATTTCGATGAAATGGGCAGCACCCAGTTGGACTCGTCGTCCGGATTAGGCGAGTAGCCCGCAAACGTCAGGCCCTCAGAATGTAAGATCGGCGTTGTGTAGTTAGATGAGCCCATGTAGGAGAAAATGGACGACTGCGACGTGGCCAGTGGTGGGGTAACAGGGAACACACTGGGTCTGATGGGTGGAGGAACAAACAGCCTCTCTTCGTGGTGGATCTGAATGACGATATCAGCTACCCGTCTCAATTCGTCTGGGATTTCGGCCATCATATCATCGGAAATGATCGATGCGCCGTGGTCCATTATTGTTTGCATAATATGAGCGTGTTTGTTGGAGAAGTTGTGGATCACTGGAGTCACACCCAAACCTTCAAATTTTCTCTGCACCACCTCGGAAAGATCGCTCATCTGAAGAAGCAACACAATGACAATTCTCCTCAAAAGGTTCATGACATGGTCGTCACAACCCAGGAGAAACGCACCGTAAACGTTGGGAACAGTGTTCTCATCGTCACCTGCCTGCAGGTGTTTCTTCTTCATCTCCTCTTGCAAAGGGATATTATTAAGCAAGTTCTTGATGTGGTTTGCTGCGGTGGGCACGTGCAACATCAGGCATGCAATGAGGTTGCTGGCAATGGCCACCAACGAGGCCGGCGTGTTCAAAAAGAACCGATTGTAGAGCGAAATCTCACAGAAAAACCGACCAACTGCCGTTACGGCAGACACTCGCAGAGATACAGAGTTCGTGTGCATATCACTGGGGCGATTGTATTTACAAGGCGTGATGTCAGAGGAGACGCCAGCCTCAACGATGGCCAATTGGAGGCACTCCTCAAGCAGTGGGTGACTCAACAGCCACTCCAACGTCGAGAGAATGTGCATTTCCATCTGCACGAACATCTCCTCATCGTAAGCATGGCGACACATGATGGCCAACTCACGTAGCGTAGGGACCCGCAGCTTCTTATCTTCATACTTACCTGCTATCCAAAGCGCTGTGCATCCCACCAATTGGTAGTGACGCTTAAAAACTATTCTCTTGGCACAGTAGCGGTCAATGATATTGACACAGAGGAATAATGTGGATGGTTGTAAACGGAACAGGGAGTGGAGCTCGATCAAAAAGTCAAGCAAGTACGGACGCATGTACCACTGAATCTCGGGCTGGATATCAATCATCTGGGGATTAACCAACAGCTGCGACTCCATCACAGAGAGCCATTGCTTGATGTCCTGGTTGTATTCCGAAGTGAGTTTCTGGTTGGCCTGAGTTTCAAGAACCTCCAACACATAAGGGTAAGCTCTGGGCTTCGGGTGAGGTGGACCAAATAGTCTAGACATGGCAGCAAATGACAAAGGGTATGAATATAAAAGCGGGAGGGGTATAAGAACTCAATTGTGGAGGGGAAGAAGCTTCACGAGGGCGGTAGAATTGCAACCTATTTTGCGAGGCAGTAAAATGGAAACCCCTGGATGGCAAGAATATATAAAGATGCGAATCCCCCCAAAAAAAATGAGAATAGAACTCGGATTTCAAGAATGAGCGATTAGTTTTTAGGCATCAAAAGGAAAAGTCTGGCGAATCAATAAAGGGACAACAACCAGCCTATGCAAAACAACGGGAATGACGGAGGATGAGGCGAAACAAAAGAATGGATGTACAGCGGAGTAGACCGAGACAAAATAAAAACCAGTACAGAAGAGGAAAAAAGTATGAAAACGAAAAGGGTTTGCAAAAAAAAAGGGCCCTAAACCTAAGAGTTTGGAGGCTGTTTTATAAAGACGGCCCCCCAGCCGCGTCGCGAAAAGAAATATCGAGCTCCAGGAGCGCAGGAGGGCCCGCGCGTGCACACAAGCGCGAGACGATGCGTGAAGATCTCGCAAAGCTCCTGGATTGTTTCCCCGTAATCGCGTGCCATTGCAAGGTAGGATAAGTAAATAATAGCGACGATCGACGGATGAAAAAAATAAGCCACTACAGATCTCGGGGCAGTGCAAAAGTCAGAAGGTTTCAAAGTCAGAAGGTTTCGAAAGCGGCGGCTTTGAAAAAAAAACGGCAAATTCCCCATGTGCTCTTCATTTGGAGGCTTCCAGCATTCGGGTTCCGCAATGCGTACCCAGATGCCTCGATCTCAGCCGAGGGTGCTCCAAATGGTAGGAAGCCACGCATTGAAAGTAAATTTGGGAGTACATTTGCAACGCAACTGCGCAAAGTTTCAGTGCGCGAATCAGCAGAGAGTATGGGAATGAAGCTTGGGGTCACGTCATATTTTGATCGGCTATGCTGACGGCAAACTCGTTCATGTACCAAAAATTGCATTTTCAGGGTCTTATGCGTACACATTGGTCAAGCTTTGGATAATCCCATGTCTGTGGCTTCCTTTTCGCGTGCTAATCCCTGAACATAATGGCCGGCCGACTGCAGGCGTGTCTCAGTTGGAACCTTCGCGCGAGAAGATGCAAATCGCGTCTCAATGTCGAATAGCGCTTATTCTGATGAAACGCATGTGCTCATAACGCGCGCCTCTCAAAGATGGTCTGTTTCGCTCCATTTGACCTAGACTTAATCGCCATGCAGCATCTCGACCTCCGCGCGATTCTCGAGACCTAGCCACATTTGGCATGTCAGAGCTTCAATGCCGACGCTGGAGTCTCACATAGTTACTTTTCGGGTTTCAATGCGATTCTGATTGTTTGCTGTTTAGGAACAGGTCAGTGCCAAACTTAGAAACACACTTACTCAGGCTTCTATTGTTGGTGATTTCGCGAGTGACTTGTGCAGGCCGGGGTCTAGACGCTGTAAGCATTCTTCACGAAGGGCTGGGTACTTCCGGGTTGCAACCTGAAGTCTAATGACTGACGGTCCGATTGACTGATGACCCTATGACCTCATGACCCGGTAATATTGTATTTGACGATTAACAATCTCAGCAAACGATTTAACCAAACACTGACTTTCTTTGGCGTTACTACACCGATGATCTGATTGTTCCATGATGCCAACGTACCTCCAAGAAAAATGGTCGAGGGTGCGGATTTTGCTCGGCATTGCAACCAGTTTCGTCTTCGATAAATGTCACATTGGTCTAATCTTGGTGGGGTAGTCTGTTGTTTGACATACCCCTCATACTATTCCTACTGAATAATCATTTCCTCTATCATATCCATTACTCTGCTCTCTATCACCTTCGACTATTTACTACCCACTACCCGACTAACCACAATTACCATTATCCCATTGTCTACCTCACTGACCTGCAAGATAGTTCGAGATCAATGGGTTTTTGTTGACATGCAGTTCTAACAGCACCCAAATGTTCGCTATAGCCATACAGATCAGGATGAGATCAGTTTGATTGCGTATATGCATGCTAAGAAATTTTACATGTACTGTATCTCTTATCACTATCACTTTTAACTATCACTACCATTCTTTGAATCAACGCTCATTGATTGCTCATGTTTAGAAACGAGGCGAAGCAATTATGATCTGACTACCCTGTACCACACTGTGTGATGCCACATTACTTTATACAATGCTGCACCACACTGTATCACACTTCATCACACTATACTCCATCAAACAACATATGTAATATCACATTATACCACACTATACTCTACCAGACCACATATATCATATCACAGTATACCACACTATGTCTTACCACACTATATCATATCACAGTGTACCACACCATATGACATTACATTAGGCTACATTATGCCATTTCATTTAGATGTTTCTTTGAAGTGGATTGATATTGAAGGATTGGCTGTAGAATTCCTCTAGGTCTGGTCCAAAATGACTAGAATTTGGAGGGTGTTATTTTAAGCGTATCAACTACAGGTCTATGGGACTTTTATTGAACTATTATGTGTGTTTGCATGTTTTTTTTTGACCTACTGTTAAGTAGAATAGATTACTTTATAGCTCATACTTACTATAGAGTAGCAGAACAGAGCTAGTACCTGAAGTATAGTGTAGTGTACTGGTTAGTATATGTGACGTAGTTAATTACCACTTCTTAGTTAAATTTAATGTGTCAACAAAAATATTCATGCGTCATTACAGACTAGATACGGTCAATGGATATTGGGACCTCAAAAAGAAGACCACCGCCGGAACTAGTCAGCTCCAGGATCTCGAAAAAAACACAATATATGCTCCCTACTCAGAAAAAACCCTTGTGATTTCTGGGATTTCGAAAACTCAAAATTTCAAAAAAAAAAAATCCGATTTGAATTAGTCTACGATCAAAATGAGGGTGCTTTGCGTAGGACCTTTTTATGTTGAGGTTACTTGGTGGATGGCTTTTTCACGAGTGTTTGCGAGGTTTGCAACCAATCCAGTAACACCCAAGAATTAGGATTATGATACTTCAAGATTGTTTTTTTGCAGATAATGTAATGCTTAGCTATAGATTCACTGATGGAGTAGGCTTTTAGAAAGATTTAAAAAAGAGATTTCACATTAGTTTTTTTAAAGCCAAGTTGTCACCCGAGTGAACATCAGTGACTAGTCACTTGAGTTATATTTCATATATTTCATGATTGTCACATAAATCACAATTTCCAGGACTCAAAAGTGCCGCTGAGGAACCATTGACAAATGAAATTGACTAATCAGGTACTAGCTCACAAGAATCTGATAGAGATTATGATATAAGGCCAGTATTTTTTATATCTGACGAGTGGATTTGAAAAAGGTGGATCAGAGTGGCAAGAAAATAAAAAAGAGTTGGATCAAATTGTTCAATTTTTTTTGGAAATACAGTGTTTTTCAAAACTATTCAAACTAGGGGGGGAAAATTTTTGGAACCAGAACCAGCAAAAATAAACAAACCAATAACTAAAAAGGTTTCGTACTCCTTTACAGAGTCTTTCAAACCAAATGCCGTAATTTATCACACCAACTTTCATTAGAATTCAATATTCTGAATTCTTAAATCTGGAGGCTGGTTTGAATAATTTTGAAAAACACTGTACGTAGCCATTGTATTGTATACTTATCAAGATTCAGGTAGCTTATTCTAGGGTAGTGCGCTCATTACTCTATCTTACCTTTAATCTACCCAAAACACAAGACTTATTCATGGTTGTTTATGATGTTTTGTCCAATACATAATCATTGTAGGTAGTAATTTTATATAGTGCTGGCCAAAGCTTTTTTTTGATCTAGTCTGGGGAAAATTAATGATAGACACTTTTTCTCGAACCTGGTTTATTCCTTGGGCATAGAAGTGAAAACTAATGAAAGCTAGCCACTCCATTTAATTCATCGACTGGGTTGGTTTTATTCAAACTATTAATATTCATCTATTACTCCTACTCCATATCTACTACTCCATGGATTTATTCTATAGTACATTAGAACGCGCCCTGGCCGCGTCCTCCGTTTGCTTGGTCATCCTGGTTCTTGATGGTCTCGTCCACAGAGAGCAACAATGTAGCGGCCTCCGTAGCCGACAGAAGCGCATTCACCTTAACTAAAGATGGCTCCCAGATAAAGCTTTCCATGTTGTTACCCACAGACTCCTTCTGGAAGTCCACTCCGTACCAGGTTTCGCCCTTGGCGTGCGAGCTCCTCAACACGTTAAGCAATTCTATACCATCCAAGCCTGCATTTTCACAAAGCTGTCTTGGGATCACCTCCAACGCACGTGCAAACGATGCGATAATTAACTGCTGCTTACCTGCCACGGTCTTGGAGTATTCGCGCAAGTACTTGGACAACTCCATTTCAATGGCACCTCCACCGGCAACCACCGAGCTGTGCTTGACTGCTCTCTTGACAATCATGATGGCATCATGCAACGAACGCTCCACCTCGGCAATCACCTGCTCTGCTCCTCCACGTAGAATCAAAGTGCATGTCTTGGCCTCGGAACAACCCCGGAACAAGTTGTACCTGTCACCACCGATCTGGACTTCTTCAAACTCGGCACACGTACCCAAGGACTCGGCATCGATTTTGGTAGTGGTCGACTGCACGGTACCTCCTACGGCCTTGATCACACGCTCCATGTCTTCGTTGGCGACACGACCTGCGCAGAAAATGTTTCTGTCAGCAAAGTATTGAGTGGCCAAGTCTCCAATGGGCAACTTCGAAAGCACGATGTCGGCGCCAGACTCGCTGATGGCGTCCAACTTGTTGAAGATAATCTTCCACTCGGCATCCACGATTTCTTGGTAGTCCTTGACTTGTTCCACACGCACTTCAGCATTGTCTTTCTCGGCCTTCAACTCCAACTCAATGTTCAAACACAAGACCTTTGGATTCTTGAACTGCTTGGGCTGCTGCTCGAAACCGGCATAACTAAATGTCTTCTTGAACGCGACTCCATCAATAAATAACGAGTCCTCCATGGCTCCTCCGGGAACCTTCTTGATTCCGATCATGGACTCGTCCAAGTCATCATCGAGCGACATCACCGCATCCACAACCATCTTTGTGAAGAATGCAGAGTTTTTGCTGATCAACTTCGAAGACATAGCCGTGGTGGCACACCTTTCCAAGAGATTACGGAAGCTGGTCTCGTCATCCTTATGGATCTCCACCTGGATATCCCTGATCTTGGCCACAGCCAAGTCGCAGGCCTTACGCAAACCCTTGATAATCAAATGCGGCGAGATTCCGTCCTCGATGAACGTTTTGCTCTCCTTAAGGAATTCGCCTGCCAAAACAGTAACCGAAGTGGTACCATCACCCACCTCAGCATCCTGAGATCTTGATATGTCCACTAACATCTTAGCAGCCGGGTGAACAATATCTAACAATTTCAAAATTGTGGCACCGTCGTTGGAGATGGTGGTTTTACCATTGGACGACTTGATCAAGATATCCGAGCCAAATGGGCCTAGCGTAGGCTTCAACGTCTCTTGAATGGCGAGACATGCGTTGATATTGTTAAGAATCTGGCCTTTTCCTTGTGACGCATCCGTGCCTTCTTTCAAAACCACGATGGTGGGGGCTTGGTTTGCAAACGACATGTTGGAGGAGTAAGCTGTGCGGTGCCGTCAGAAAAATATATCGTGGGACGTGCGCGCCTCACTTGGCTAACCATGTAGCGTGGAGCCTTTTGGTATTTTTCATCAACTGCTAGATGTGAATTGATTTAATCCTGTTTTGGTCTGCTTTGAGTATCTTCGGTAAATTTCTAGACATTTGATACTTTTTTTTCTTGTTCTGTTTTGATACTTTCTGATACTTTTATAGGTAATTCTTTGGTACTGCTTATAGACGCACAAGTGCACCGGTTGGGCCAGTACAAGGCCAGCTCCAAAGCTCAACTTGGCGAAAAAACCCTTTGAAATATATATTTTCTCTTTTTGAAATTCTTTCCATCTTTTCTTTCATCTCCTCTTTACCTCCCAACCTCTCCTGTATTTCCTCTTCATTTTCTTGTCTTGAACACCTATTCTGGGGGACTGCACACATAGGTCGCATTGAAAATCTACTCATCAGTCTTCCATTCTTCACCATGTTCCCCAGCATAAAGCAAACCACCAAGACCGGCCAGCTTCGGTTTACCCGGGCAGCCAGTAGAGCCGTGAGTTTTGCAAATGATGTCCATCTCTCTAACAGAAGAGTCATGCGCAAAATCGAAATGGGTAAGGCCAGACCTGCCATCTTCCACCAGTTCGATACTTTGGTCGAGTTGAGCGACGGCTCAGTCGTAAAGAGAAGGTCTCAAGCCCCCAAAGACGAAATCAGAATGATCAATGACCAGAGAAACAGCTCTTTGTGGAACCCAACACGGTCGGACCTCTCCAACTCCGATCCAAATGCTACCGGAAAGGTCAACAAGTTCAAGCAACGTTTCTCGGGCTTCGAGGCAGAGGAGGACAAGGCAGACAACTTTGTGGACTTGATGGGTGACAATGTCACCGAGGTGCAGAAGGGAGGAAAGATTCTAGATAAGAAGAGAAGCAAGAAGTAAGCTTCTCCCTGTACATAGAGTAATAGTAACCTTTGAATATACTAAAACATGAAATAACGAAAAACAATTGTAGAAATATAGCTTTGGTGGGAAACACAAGGTTGAATTCAGTGTGTTGAACGACTATAAGTATTTTGTATGTCTATTACGGTTATGAAAGATTGAAATTATTTCATATGGATAAGGGATCAACACAAGAGGACAGTACCAATATTTGTGGATTCGAAAATCCTAGATAGAAATTCTGGTTAGAATATGTTATTGAAAGGAGTTGCTGGCATGCAAATTGTTCTATATAATCATAGAATTTCCAAGTATTACTTAAAGAGTCTTTAACTATATGATGTTGACCTTTTCACCTTTAATTCTAGTGTTTATCCATCCTCCTTTTAAAAGGTATACTAGATTGTCACTTCTTACCCCAGAGCTGATCTTTTGGTAAAACAAACATTATGAGCTCATGAACTTTACGCTAAACATTAATCTCTTGGTATATAAATTGTTCTATGTGTGTATGTATGTACGATGAATTTTCAGTGGTGGGTGAACGAGTGTTATATGACCAATGCTGAATAATGAATGTGTAGTGGGCTTACACGTTCACGAAGTGTTTCTTGATATCAGAGACAGGCACCCCCAAGTGATTGAGCTCCTCTGTAGACCATGCAATCACAGACCGGTCTTTCTCCAACAAGGCTTGCTTCAAGATCACCATCAAGCAGGTGACCCTGTTAGTCATATTAATGGTCACAAACTGTTCGAGTTGCGGAGGAAGGTTTAACAAATCAAGATTCAAATTGGAGGGGTCATTTTTGGGATAGTCAAAAGCTCTCTGCTCGTAGATACGCCGGCTGACTCGGTTGTTGATATTTTGACTGATGAATCGGATAAGCGTCACGGTGAAATGCGGCCATGAGTCATTGGCCAGTTGCATTTTAGTGATGAATTCAGCAATGTATTCATCATACACTTTGGATAAATTATCCCGCAAACCCCCATCATTTTCCAGTTCTCCAACCAACTCTTTTTCACCATTCTTCAACTTTTCACCTCTCTCTAAATTCTTTCTAACTTTATCTTCAGCTTTCCTCCTCTCTTTCTCCGCCTTTTTTCGCTTTCGTCTTAGAAAATACGTCAATATGTGCATTGCACCTCTGCTGGCCACTAAGAAGCTTGAATCCTGAAACATATCTATGCACTCGGTCACTTTGTTCTGAGAAAGAAGCTTCTTGACAATGACCTCGAAATCCGACGAGTTGAGGCCTCGCTGTGTCCGGAAAATAGTCTGCATGATTCTCTCAGCAGCCTTCTCTTTGTTTTGTGCCAAAAGAGCAGAGAAAAGAGCCGAAAGTGTGCTTCGGCCTAACGGCGGTTTGAGGAGCTTGACGAGGTTCTCAAACTTGGGGCTCGGTTTTTCTCCGTAGAACTTGAGCGCAAAGTCAAGAAGATGTGGGTGCTTTTCGTAGTCCACGTGAAGAAGAAGCTTTTCAACAGTTTGCTCCCTTTTGTAGACATCCTTGTTAAGAAGTTCGTGGAGAATAGCCTCCAAGAGCACAGAATTGCGCTCTAAAAACCAGTCATGGATATCATGCTCATTCTGAAACGACATCCAGAGATGGGCGGCTCGGTAAACATTGCCGTGGTGGAGATTTATAGCAATCAAGTTCTTGAGGATCGGAAGGTAAAGATCTAGAAGAGCAGGCTCTAGCTCTGAAAGTTTAGTGATCCTAGAATCTCTGGTCACGTGATCAAACAACATATTGACAAAGAATGGGTTTTTAGCATCCACACTCATATTCAGAATCATCTTAAATAACGTTGCAAGCGGCACAGACTCCGGCGAAAATAGTCGGAGCATCTTGAAAATGGCATATGACTTATAGTGGTGCAACAAAGGATCGTATATACTCAAAGAGATGAGAACGCCGTCCAAGATAGCCGGTTTGATTTTGTCTCTATATTCCGGGCTGATTTTCTGGCACTCTTCCGCTAGAGCCACAGCAAGTAAACTTTCTCCGGAGTGAATGCAAATGGATAGAAGCAAGTTGGATGCTATATGAAGGACTTCTTGTGTAGTTTCTAGCTCAACAGAACCTGGATCCACAGATTCCCAATTGATGAGTTCTATTTTCAAATTTTTTCCTTGCTCCATTTTCAACTTATTAATATACTCTGTCTTTAATTTGCTGATCCGGTTATAGAGCACACTGACCTGCACAGACTCCTCCTCCAGTAACAAAAGGTATTCTTCCATTAATTCGTAGGCGGATATCATGGACTCAAAGTCTTTGTGTCGGATATTTTCCAATACTTCCTGGAGCAAAAATGCCCTCATGGAGCTGCTTTTTGTGAAGATAAAGCAAATACGTTTGATCACGTCGGTATTGATTTCTCGGTACCTCAGCACATCTTGAATTAGGTTCAAGCGAGGCTTCGCTAGGTTTTCGTTGGGATCCAGTTCCAGATTTTCTCGTGTTTGTTGGCTCTTTTTGTAGTATTCATAGCACTGGCGACTTTTCTCGGTGTACGAAGTATGTTCGTTGCTGAGGATTTCACTAAGTTGAGAGACTCGAGAGAGGATGCCTCGCGACTCCGACTCTTGACTAAAGCTAACATTTTTTCGGATCCCCGCCGCTAGCTTCAGACTAGCTCGTATACGGTTCATCAATTGTTCTATAAAGTGAAGATGCTATGCGGTGGAGGGATGCTGGTGGTAGTGTACTAAAACCATGCTCACTTGACCTCTGCGCTGTGTATGCAGTATGGGGCATCAACTTGGGGTACTTCAGAGGTAGTAAATCCTATGGTTTTGAATTTTCATTTTTTTCAGTTGTTTCGGGATACCCAGTATTTTGGGGAGGTTTTGAGAACATTTTGGGATATTTGGAGCTAGTTTGGATTTTTACAGGCCATTGGTAGGATTATGACTGGTTTGTTTATGCAGATATTTGACTATTTCGCAGACTTTTTTGCCAATTCTCAACTCTAATCTCAGAACTACCCAAATTTTTATTTAATAGTTTTAATTTTTCAATTTATTGATTAAATCCAAATCCAACTTTCCAAATCCAACTTTCCAAATCAATGAATTTTTTTTGGTAAATTGTATTATGAAGCTTCTTTACTTGTATAGGTCTTGTACTATTTCAAATCTCCACATCAGCAGATATCTAGGTCTAGAGATTTCTAATTCTGAATCTTTGTTCTCCACTATTACACATTCCACGGCTTCTCTACTATTCTATCATTATGTTTTCTTACCTTAGATTATTTCAGGGTCTAGGTCTACAGTTTCTAATTCTATTTTCTACTCAATATCTGATACTTATTACTTATTTCATTCTGATCTCTAAATTAATCTCTAATTCTATCTCTAATTCTATCTCTAACTTCTTCTCTTTCTTGTCTCCATTCTAGTCTCAATGTTTCCTCTTCACATAATAGCACAGTCGCCAAGACTTAAACCGTACATGACCTTTTCCACGTCTTTCTTCACCACGTACCAGTCCAGACGCCGCTGCACAAACTCGTAGATCTCCTCCTGACTGAATATCCCGTTAAATTTCGACAAGTCGCTCACCAACTGACCTATGCTCTTGGAGTCCTCACCGCCAATCAAGTATATCGTTCCCACTTTCTTCAACGCCTGAAATAACGGATAGATCATGCGCTTATTGCTCTTGATGTGCGATAATATGAAGTCGTAGTAGAGGTTGAGGTCAGATATAAGCACCACTGCTCCATCCACGGAAATCACCGACCGCTTGAGAACCTTTACAATGGTCTGGAAAAATCGCTCCGCCACTTCTTGCTGGAAAACCTCTACAACGGACTTCTCCGCAGACCCCACCAACAAATCTATGTTGTCCGCGAGAATCAGGACCACCTTTTGCGCTGCCAAAGTTGGGCCATCACAGAGACTGCCGGGCTCGGGATTGTAGTCCAGGTCTTTGAGGAGAGAGATAAACACAGACTCAATTTCCTTGAAGAGAACGTCTATGCCAATATTAAGCCCATCGGCAACGAACTTATCCACCATGGCCTCCACTTTTCTTTTGGCCTGAAGCGATGGGTTGAGAACAGAGTTCTCGTTCTTCACCACATTCTTATGAATCATCTCTTCCTTGTAGAAAATGTCCATCATCTGCACAATGATATCCGCCATATGAATCAGCTCGAAAAAAACTGTGAGGGGCGCAATGGCACTGTTACCTCCAAAAGAACTCTCATCCAAAGAAGACAAGCTCCGCGGGTCGTACTCCTTTAAGTATGCCAAGGATTTGTCGAAGCCTAGCTTCAAATGCTCGTTTCCAAGCGAGTGAAGTACGGTTAAGTACTCTTCTTGCATGGTGGCGTATATCTCCGTCAAGATACTGGTGATAGTGAACTCCTGAAAATTTAAAAGCCGCCCCAATGAGCTTTTCGCTGCCTGTAAGATACGAAGGGCCAATTCAGGACTAAACAATTCGGTCAACGATTTTAAGTTCTCCTCCAATATCTTGGCGTGCGCCTGTACCTTAGAGTAGTTGATCATTCCAGGCTCCTTGTCTCCTGAACTATCTCCACTCGCGTTGATGGTAAACACCTTCCTGAAATTGGTCAAGAAATCGTTTTTGGTCTCCACTTTCACGTGCCGGAGAATTTTCTCACTGGTCTGCGCTTCTCTTTGCTCGAGCGACTTATTCCAATCTCTGATTGCATCATCACACAATTGCTTGAAGCTCATTTTTTCTTCGCTAATGTAGTCTGCCACATAAGAGTCATATGAAACGTCTATAAGACCATGCACAAGAGACACGTAAGGGTCGCCAGCATTTTTGCTGGGCGTAAGTTTCTGTAAAAAGTCACCAGCAAGTTTCTGGTACAATAATGGCACCAAGTTGAGATATAGTGACCGCTCTCTGCCAGAACGGATGAGCATTAGGATCATCTCCTGGAGCTGGTTGGTTATGAGCTCCTCGCTGATTTTGAGCATCATTGGAACTCCGGGTGGGAAGATGATATCCACAATCCGGGAGAGGCGGTTGAATGTCGCGCTCAACTCAAGTATGAGCTCATCTATTCTCGGAACATTAATGGAATAAGCCGTCTTGGTTTCGTCAAGCTCGCTGAACTCGGGTTCAGATTTACCTTCCGAATTAGTATCATCCTGCACATAGAATTCATCTCCGGACACAGAATCTGCATTCATAAAGCGAATTTTATCATTATCGAAGCAGATTTTCTGCAAAAAAAAGTCAATCAAAGTCTGTTCATTCTTCAATTCCACCAAAATCGCCACAAATTCCTTGGCCCTTTCGTATTCCTGGAGGTCAAAGTGGATCTCCAACTCTCTCAATAACGCATTCTCAAATATCTCCATGATGTCGGCTATTTTTTCTGACACTGTCTTTTTGGACATCTCATCAGTATCTACAGCATTATACCGCCTCAAATTGCTTAGAAGCCGGGCTTGTTCCTCTGGGGTGTGGAATGCATTGAAGATCCGGAGATTGTTATACGCCGTATTGGATTGAAGGTCTTTGTAGTAGTCTTTTAGTGTGAGGCGAATTTGAAGAATCTGAAACCGGGCAAGTTTTGGTGCCTTGTAGATTCGGTCCAAACACCGTAAAGGGTCTTTTAGCGTTGAAAAATCGTACCCGGATGAGGAACCCGGCACTTCCGACTGCATAGTCGGCCCCGAAACTTCCCCTTCCTGTGGATCCTCGAGAGCCGTACTATAAACACCCATTTTTCGGAGTTTGTCTGTCCAGAGCCGAGGATCACGGACGGCTTTATATGCATTTTTGGATACGAGTTGAAAACTCAAAAGATCGGGAATTTCCAAGTACCACGAGATGGTGCGGGCCACAGAAACGGGAATCACCTTCTCATTGTAAACATCGATATCGGTATTCCAAAGTACCTGCGCCATGATGGAGGCTTGGAGTATGGGGTATACAGCGTTAATGCGTACCGTGTCTAGTGCAATGTACAGAGACCCGTACATCACCCATTTACGGAAACTCTGGTCGGTGAGTTTTCACCCTTAGATATAAGAATTAGAAAAAGGCAAAGTAGTTGAGAATGCTTGTAAACATTGGCTAATCCTGGATTCAATTGTTGTATTCCAATGCTTAGAAGCTAGCTGAAGTTATTCATGGGCTTGGAATGCACATAAGCAAAAGAGACTGCTAGTGGTATACTTACAGTGGAATTGAATTAGACCAGCAAGAAAATTGCAGCTCTAAGGTGAATTTTAATAGGAATACATATGTACTTTCTTTTGGTACATAACTCATATTAATTTGAGGTACGTGATTCCAAGTGTAGAATATTACGCACATAATCGTGATGGTGGGTGTATGATATTAGCTTTAAGCTACTAAGTCTCAGACGTAAGTGTATAAAACTATCCTTAAAAAAGTAATTTATAATAGCTATAGACTTCAAGATTGTGTTACTAGGTTTATGATTTAAGGTGTAGAAAGCTACGCTGAATTGATTATATGCAGTACACACAGACAGTCAAGCTGAACGATGGACGAAACACGTCAAAGGAAATGCAGACAATTAATTTAAAAGTTAGTGAAGTGTTCAATTTATGAAAAAAGGGTTATAAAAATTTTTTACTGGCATCTCAAAAACATCTATGATGAACTGTATAACGTCTTGAATAATCTAGTTTATAATAACATGCACTCTCTCTGGTCCGTAATATAGCATTTAGTCTTCAATAATTTAGTTTATAGTTACACTTATTATGTGCAATAAAGATCAAAGCACTACTCTATACTATCCTCAGAAACATTCAAATGATAAGCTGTGCACTGTTAGATCCACTATGGCTTGCCAGCCACCCATGGGGCCACTTTAAGCGTCAACTGATTGATTACTTAGATAATTAACAGATATCGGCCTAGACGTTCTTACAAGGCGACTCCTTACGGTATGCCATGACCAAGTGCAGGACTAAATCATGCAAACTGCTTCTCAAATCTTCTTTCAATGGTCTAAATTCTACATTTGGTGAAATCACATGATAATAAAAAAGCTTGTTAGATACAGACGTCAATTTGAACTCCCAACCAGGAATAATTGTTGTATGGATGTGCGGTGTACTGATGTTCTTGAGTATTTCAAGATCGCTTCACGTGACCATATCGAGAGTATGATGGGTGTACGGGTCTGCACATCACCTCTCCATCACTCCAGAGTATAAATGAACATCGCCATAGTAGCATAATAGAATACAGCATTACAGAGAATATACTACAGAACTCAAATTTAATAGACCATAATACTTTACATAAGTAAGCCATTCGTTTTCTGACATATAGCATCGAGCATGTCTCTCCAGATTCTGGCACACCGCACCACTCGTGCCCTACGATGTCTTCTACGATGTAATTGCATCAATATCCGTTACAGGCATAAAATTTCGGATTTTTCAAAGGATCTTGGGAAATATAGCCAGAAAAGTCGAAGCGTGCAGGAAGAGCTTCCTACTAAAAGCTGGCCTAAAAACAGTACGACCGAAACTAACCCAAAATCAGACTCAAAATCAGACTCAAAATCAGACTCAAAATCAGGCGAATCAGATCCAAAATCTCTATCACATATGATATACAAGTTTTTTCAAAAAGAAACTCAAAATTTTTCCAAATCGTTTGATATCGATGCCAAAATCGGTCCTCCAGAGGTTAACACCGACGCATTACCCACCCATATACAGCGCCAAGTGCTGGCACAAATGGATAATTACAACAAATTCCTCGTGCTTTTAAGCCATCACCCATTGGCCGTTCCACCCAGAGTACTACTAGGCTACCATTCCACATTGGGCAAAGTAGAACCTGCAGATAGCAAACGGCTTCTCCGGCACTTGATATTTCACCATCGCTGGGCAGACATTTGGCACCTTACACTACAGGAAGAAGTTACACTCAATGGTATGGAGGATTTGGTGGAGCATATACAGGTGAGTCTAGCCGAATTTGATGATTTATTTGCCATATGGGGTGCTCTTGAAACAGCCCACAAGATACCCTTCGCCAGTCCCAAAATCTATGATCTTCTAGTAGAAAGCGTCCAATACAAATTCCTAATTGAGCAGCAAACCATAAACAGGTTTCTGGACGCTTTAGATATTTTGGATGGTGCACAATATGTGATTCTGCAGGTGCAGGATCTAGAGACCACACTCGAGTCAGTTTGCGGTAGTATCGCAGAGTTGAGAGCACATTTCTTGCCTCAAATCTTGGAGAAAAGCCTGTTTGAAATCAGCAATGCTTACTTGACGTCCAACGTGCAAAACAACAACCTTTTGTATGCGTCTTGCAAACAGGCTCTTATTCTGAGCCCCGGTCTTGACAAAATCCCGGGTTTTATTTTCCATGCTGGTGAAACGTTTAAGCAAATGAAGACTTTAGAGCTCCTAATTCACCCAATCCAAGGAACCTCATTTTGCATAAGTTACAAAGACTTCTTCTTTATTCTGCAGTCACTTACGGTATATAATGCAGACCGGATTTATAAGTTATTCTGTCGGATCCACAAGCATGACGAGTACGTCACCAATGCATTCTTGATGCAATTATACGAGCTCCAATGTGGAAAGACACTTATACAAGCTATCAAAAGGTTTTATTATTCCATCAGCAAAGAGACCTTGATAGCAATGTTTTCTCAAATGGCTAGTAATGCTGAGGGCATTGCTATGTTGAGGCTTTTTTTTCGAAATCGGCCTGCCATTTTCGGCCTGGCCCTAGAGGGTGTTCTTTCCAAAGATGTGCTCAGCATTTCCTCATTATGCCAAATAGTGCGTCTTGTAAACGAACAGACCTTTGGGCGCATAATGCTACGCTCTATTCTTACTAAACTTTCGGAAAAGTGTCTGCCCTCAGAGCTAAGCAAGGTATACGCAGATCTATCCAACATGTTTCTTTCCGAGTATAATACAACCGAGTTATGGAGGTTTGGGGTGAAGCAAAAGCTTCTCGACTCCAAGAACACCGGTATGCTCTTTAGCAAAATTCTCAAAAAGGCAAGGTATTCTATTCAACTGGAAAACCGAGGAGTGGACTCTAGCTATAGCAGGCTAGACGACGATTTCCAAATGCAGTATATACGTGCTACCGAGGCCGAAAGACACCGGCTTTTGGTCCGGATCCAGGCCATTTCACAGTCAATATCCATCGCAGACGAACAGCAAATTGCCACTATTCTTGATAATATCTTCAGGCATATTTTTGGTACAGAAACACAAGAATCACCAAAAACACCAGAAACATCAGCAACATCAGAAACATCAGAAACCTCAGAAACGATATTAAGTGACGAAACAAACCCAGATGAACCCGAATTGGTTGAAATTTATTTCCACACGGACAAAATACTACACAAGCAAAACTCCAGCTTTTTTATCACCAACAAGGCCGGAAAGCTATACATCTTCCGGAAACTCATCGAGCTAACCGCCCATTTCATCTACAAATCGTACACGCCTACCCAAGGGGTGATCAAACTTTCGAGCATACTACGGCTCGTACAGTTCCGATCCCACGATTTGCAAGCATCGGTCCACGGATACATGGTTCAAGCGAACCCACGAATAGCATTGAGAATCCTCAGTATATACCAGCACAAGCGAAACCGGCTCCCCAAGCAGCTCATGAACAAGGCCGAGCAGGGCATTCTAAAAACAAAGGCTATTTCTGGAAAAGAAAAGCTCGAGCTCTTCTATGAGTTCCAGCTGAAAAAAGCCCTTCTTCAATTTCCCCACCTGCTCGCAACCCACACTGTGGCACTCTTGGGCAAGCTTCTTTTCGCCACCCTCGGCCCCAACATGCGCTCGGACCAAACCAAACTGTTTATACAATTGGCATACGAGAAGAAGGTCCCAGTGAAAGTTATCCGAAAGTTGACTCAGCTGAATAGTAAATAATTTTTCATGAGCCTGCGTGGCCAGCTAAATACTCAGTGCTGCATATTGTACTCAGATTTGTGAGAGGCAATCTCACCTTTATTGTATTTACCCCGAAATTCATATCATCTATGGCTTCAAACACTTACGGGGTCACTGGACCCGTATCAATGGCAAATCCGTCTCCTCGTGAAATACACATGAATGACTTGTTGATAGCAGAATTAAAGTCGAGGGGTAGTTTCGAAAGTGAACAAGCTACGAAAAAAAGAGTCGAGATTCTTTCTTTGTTTCAAAAAATGGTTCAGGAATTTGTGTATACTGTTTCAAAGAAGAAAAATATGAGCGATGGCATGGCAAAGGATTCAGGGGGAAAAATATTCACTTTTGGCTCCTACCGCTTAGGCGTTTATGGGCCTGGTTCGGATATTGATACCCTCGTTGTTGTACCAAAGCATGTTACTCGAGAAGATTTTTTTGAGGTATTCGAACAAATCATAAGAAAACGTCCTGAGTTAGAGGAAATTCATTCAGTACAAGATGCTTTTGTTCCCATCATCAAGCTAGAATTTGGTGGAATATCTATTGATTTGATTTTCGCTAAGTTGAATGTTTCTAGAGTTCCCAGCGATATGACATTAGATGACAAAAACCTACTCAGAAACTTGGATGAGAAGGATTTAAGGTCCTTGAACGGTACAAGGGTTACAGATGAAATATTGCAATTGGTCCCAAAACCAACCGTCTTTAAGCACGCATTGAGGTGTATCAAAATGTGGGCCCAACAGCGGGCTATATACGCCAATGTCTTTGGTTTCCCCGGAGGTGTCGCGTGGGCTATGTTTGTTGCACGTATATGTCAGTTATATCCCAATGCAGTCAGCTCAGTCATTGTGGAAAAATTTTTCAACATTTACACGAAGTGGTCTTGGCCCCAACCTGTGCTACTCAAGCCTATTGAAGATGGGCCACTTCAAGTTAGGGTTTGGAATCCAAGGTTGTATCCACACGACAGACAGCACAAAATGCCAGTTATTACTCCCGCGTACCCTTCAATGTGTGCAACGCACAACATCACAAGTTCAACACAAAAAATAATTTTGAAAGAACTCCAAAGGGGTGCCGATTTAATGACTGAGATTAATTCTGGAACAAAAAGCTGGTCAGACTTGCTTCAAAGACACACGTTTTTTCATGATTACAAATTCTACTTATGCATTGTTGCTGCAACATTGTCCTCCGACGAGGACCATCTTAAATGGAGCAGTATGATTGAAAGTAAGCTAAGAATCTTAGTTCAAAAGCTTGAAGTTACTGAAGGAGTCGAAGTTGCCCATCCTTATGTCAAAACTTTCAGCGATAGTTTTTATGTCGGAATGCACAATATGGAAGACATAATCAACTCTTATGGAACTCTCAATGGGGAAGAGTTCATAAGCAAGTTAGAAAAAGTTGAAGGACAGAAATCAGAGTCAGTCGAGGATGAAAAAAAACCAGTTTTACATCTCACTAAACTTTTTATTGGACTCAACATCAATTTGATCAAGAATGAAGTGAGTGGAGTGCGGAAGCTTGATATTCAATATCCATGCTCCGAATTCTATAACTTGTGTAAAGGCTGGCAGACTTATGACGAGAAAATCAATTTCATTAGAATCAAAAACGTGAAACTTCATGATCTCCCAAATGATGTATACGTTGAAGGCGAGAAACGGCCATCGAAAACATCCAAGAAAAGAAAGAAAGACAACCAAGCTGAGCAACATAAAAGACCTAAAAGTATCGCATAGATTTCAATACAAAAATGACTGGCTCTCGACTACCTTGAAATCCTCCCCTTCCAAAAATACATCCTCCACTCCTCTGTGCTCTTCCAAATTCTCGTCTATGAACCCTACACTTTTAACAAGCCAGTCCACGAAAGTTTCGTTTCCACCTGTAGCATTGTAAATTAGAGCATAGGAGTTCCAGATGTTATGGGATGGTTCAGTTTTCCAGATCTCAGCCAATTCTGAAGATAACTTCTTCTGGCTTTGCACACCAAGTATTGACTTAGTGTAATATGAGCGGAAAGCAGTAAAACCATTGAGTCTCTTCCTTTTAGGAACTTTTGGTGCCCTCTTTTTCAAATGTGTACGACCTCTGCTTTGCTTTTTGCTCGTATCATCGTACTTTTTGAGAACGCTCTGAAGGTTCGCCGATGGCCAAGGAATTCCAGGCAATTCGCCGAAGTGCAGCACCGCAAATTGAGGCTCTTGTGTGGGTTGACTTCTTGAAATATGCCTAAGCATTAGAATACAGGTATTGTATTAAGTAAAGAAGGAATAAATAGATGATTTTTTTCATTTAAATTCTTTAACAAACATTTTTCCGCTTTGATAAAATGTGTGACTGCAAGGAGTGTACATAAGTCACATACCATCTCAACTGTAAATTCCCTGCGTAATCAACTGGAATTGGTCATACAATCGGGTATACATGCTACCCAAACTTTTTCCAATCAATGAGGTTTCCACGAATTCACAAGCATCAGACTCATTGAGGTGTAGTTGAAGCCTTTGCTTTAACAACACGCTCGTGTTCTCACCGTTATTGAAACAAGGTAATGATGAGTCCTTTTGCATAATCTCGACCATATTGATGATCAGTGAGCTCTCTTCTCTAAGAGCGAGGAAGCAATCCTTGCATATCGTCCTGAATTGCTTAAAAAGAGGGCTGTCAAGACCTCCGAGTAATTCGAGATATTCCATGTTTAGTTTGAAGGGAGCGGCTTCAAACCCAACGCTTCCTGGAGAATTAGAGAGTAAGAATCCAAAGTCAATGTGAATTATATGACCCTCATTGTCCACCATTATGTTTCCATTATGCCTATCTTTGATTTGAAGCAGGTAACAAATAATGGAGTATGACGCA
Organism: Metschnikowia lochheadii; assembly: GCA_002370915.1. Taxonomy (NCBI): domain Eukaryota; kingdom Fungi; phylum Ascomycota; class Pichiomycetes; order Serinales; family Metschnikowiaceae; genus Metschnikowia; species Metschnikowia lochheadii. The sequence continues at coordinate 1,591 of NLAW01001898.1, read as the reverse complement.
AGACTTTTCATGAAATTTTCCTGCGCTCTCTTATAAGCCACTGAATTCTCGTCTCCAAAAAGCTTTTCAAAGTAGTCTTTCAACGTAAAAATTCTTCTTTTAGTGTTTTCACCGTTTGCAATAGAAATCTCAGTCAAAGACTTTTTAATAGAATGCACTGAAATTGCATTGGTAATTGTCTCCACCAATCCAGTGTTTGCACTGGTTATAACAATTTTCATCCTCTTCGTCCAGTATGGAATTCTCTTCTTCGCCCAAATATTTGAAATCATTCCAATTAATTGGCAAGCAAAAGCTTCCTGTGGCAAATCTGACCCATTTTTGGCAATGACAGAACATAAATCCCAATTTGGTAGGTGCCCATAGATACTGGAGCTCCGAATTCTTTGTTTCTTGGCCTTCCAGTCTTCTGCAAGTTTAAAGTCATTTTCCAATTTACGCTCCCCTGCATTTGCCTCATCACCCCCAAGCTCAATGAATTTGTCATAGTCGATTCCATCAAACTGATCTTGAAGCGCAATCATTGATTTAACAATTCTTTCTTTAATTGCAGCTGACTGTTCTGTTGTGGCCTGTCCAGAGCTCTCTAACTGTTGTAACATAACAGCTGCAATTCGCATTTGATCCGCTCTCTTCTTTGCTGAAGGGTCGGCTTGGGAACTTTTATTATGATCTGCTGGATTTAAAATTTTCAAATGAGATCCTTCTAAAGATGTAAGATCATAATTCGAAGAGTTAACCGATGATACTTTGAGGTCACTGAGGTCTGCTTCCACTTGCATCAATGCGTCAGAGATCTTTTCCGATTCCTTTATTTCTTCCTCACTTGCCACCTTTGGTTCTGTTTTTGCCACATTTTTATCATTCTTAGACAATTTCTTGAGAATCATTTGGTTTTGGGCGGTGGAAGGATTAAAATCGATCTCATCGCTTAAGAACTCAACGAACATCAAAAAAGGAACCCTTTCCGCGGAATTTAAGCAGCAAGCCTCATTTATATTCAACTTCAACAACTTATGGTATCTTTTTCTTGTGCTTGTTATAGGAAGCAACTGAGGAATATCTATCTCCGAAGGAAGAATTGTGTCATTGATGATGGATAATTCAGCTCTCAAAGCCGATAATCGAGCCTCTTTAGGAACTTGAGATAATCTAAGCGAGATATTTTGTAGCGCAATCATGAAGTCAGTAACACATTTTGCATAGTTCACCCGTAAACACCTCTCAGGATTGTTCACCTGGCGGTCTGACTGTTCAGAGTTTCGGTTTGTAATATCCAGCGAGCCCCTGTTACTCGTTGTCAAATCAAACTCTGAAGAGTTAACGGTAGAGGCTTCAAATGACTTATTCAAATCTGGCAAAGACTGTGAGAGATGCTGTTGGCTAACTAGTCTGTGATGAGGCGTGGGCTTTTTCTTAATTATTGTCGTGACATCCATCCGCTCTTCCATGCTCTGCAACATGCTCAAGCTCTCGGATTTTTCTGAGCTTGTTAATAATGTTGCTCTGTGCTTACGCAATGATTTGGCATCATCCTCATCACTGGTATAAAATTCTGAGTCATCAGAGGCCATAGTCAGGGTTGACCGCC
>NLAW01001897.1:0-38526 GCA_002370915.1 Metschnikowia lochheadii | reverse complement strand
ATAGTAATAGTAATAGTAATAGTAATAGTAATAGTAATAGTAATAGTAATAGTAATAGTAATAGTAATAGTAATAGTAATAGTAATATTTAAGAGGATAAAAGAGTGAATGTGATATTAAAAGATAACGTCTCAGGAGATGAGACAGACTGAATAGAAGTCAAGTCTATGGTGGTCTATGGTGAGATGGTGATCTATAGTAGTCAAGTATAGTCTAGCATGGTCTAGTCTTTAGTAGAGTTTATGGTATAGTAGAATTTTTGGTATAGTAGGATTTTTGGTATAGTAGAGTTTATGGTATAGTAGAGTTCTTGGTATAATATAATGTATGGTATAATGGTAGTGGCAGTAGTAGTAGTGGTGGTAGTGGTGGTAGTGGTGGTAGTGGTGGTAGAGGTTGTCAGTAGACAGTAGTTTTGGCGGTGGTAATAGTCTGGTTTAGTAGTAGTAGTAGTAGTAGTAGTAGTAGTAGTAGTAGTATTCAGTGATTACTGTGTGCTGGTTACTGGTGGGTAAATGGTATTGACCTCCACACCTCATGTAAAACTTGCTCTTGTAAGGTACAACTTACATATCCATGAATATTAATATATATACTAAAACATAGGATGAAAGACATGACCGAAGTTGTTTTAGTTATTGTTTCAGATATTGTTTCCGATGTTGTTTCCGATGTTGTTTCAGATCCTGTTTCAGATGTTGCTTCAGATCCTGTTTCCTTCCCTTATTTTAGTATGTTCCACTTTATGATTAATATATGCTGTTCTAGATTCCATGCTTCAATTCAACTGTTCATCATCTCTTTCACTTTGTGTTTCAGATCCAGATTCTGTTCAACAATGACGGCATTAATCTTCTGAAACAAATCCATTATTAGACATACCATTCGAAATATCTGGCCTTAGGTCTAACTGGTCTGCTACACTCAAGATCACTTTCACTTTCTGATTGGTTAGTTTCACATCCGTCTTTACTTCAACAATAAAATATTGTATCACATCAGTTTCAAATCAGTTTCAAATCAGTTTCTGATCATGATCCAAATCATGTTTCAGGTCGTGTTTCTGTTTTACTGACTCTTTCAGATCCAAACCCTATTCTGTTTCACTTTCTGTCCAGATATTCTATTTGATCCTGTTCACTTTCGGTCCAGATATTCTGTTTGATCCTGTTCACTTTCTGTCCAGATTTAGATGATGTTCGTATTCAGTGTGTCACTTTCTGTTACTCCCCACTTTCTCCCCACTTTCTCCCCACTTCCTCCCCAATTTCTACCCACGTTCTTCCCAAGTTCTCTCCACTTTCTCCGTCATAGTCAAAGTAACAGTACTAGATATAAACCATAGTCATAGTAAAACCCATGGTCATAATCTTAGTAAAAGTCATAGTCACCCTTAGTCATTGGTCTTTTTGACTCTTGAATTCTGCTTCACTGAATGAATCCTCGACTTCACTAATTGTTTCATAAGCCAACTGTGTGTTTCAGCTCTGTTTCATGTACTTCCAACTGTTTGATATGCTAAATCACTGTTCCAGAATTGTTTCACAATCTCTCTATTGCACTGACTGTTCCATATGACGTTTTCGTTTCCGTTTCATATGCTTCACTAGCTGGTTTAGCTCAGTTTCAGCTCCGCTTCAGCTCGGTTTCAACTCGGTTTCAACTCGGTTTCAGATCCGTCTCGACTGTACTCTGTTAGACCTAAACTCAACTCTGCTTAAGGATAGAGCCAGCAGAGCTGCCTCGATCGCTGCCTCTATCGCTGCCACTATCCATCCTAAAACACCCATACATAGAAACACCACGCGAAAAAGATGCAAAAGAAAAGAAGCCACACCTTCCAGGAAATCCCCGCGCGCCGACTCATCACCACCATTTTGTTGTATGTGTTTTTAAGGGTGATTTTACCCGACTCGAAATTGTTGGTGATATCGTCATTGAGTTTGATGGACTTGTTGATTTCGGTTCCCATGCGTACACCCAAGTTTTTGAGCGCCGACACTTTCAGACTCATTTGGTCCATGTCGTCATTATTCTGGCCTTCTAACGACAGCAAGAATGCTTCGTTGTGCTTGGCGGAGATCTGGGTGGGTTTCTCATACGGCGATTGTGTGCGCAGGGGGGTTCTACTGTCGAAATGCTTCAGGAACTGGTTCGGCGGAGTACTAAAGAGTTGTGTCCTAATATCCCGCTGGTGGGCTGACGTGGAGTACCGGGATTCCATGCTGCTAATGTAGATGCTGTTGCGTGTTCTGTAGGCGGTGCACTGATGTATATGTGGTAGATATGACACGTGCAACTTGCACGTGTCAGTATGCTCCGCTGCAGTGTCACGTGGCAGTACACGTGACTGGATTATATTTGGTGTACGGGTTTATTATTATGTCTGGTGTATGGATAGGTGTGTGGATGTTCTTTTGCTTGGTGTCTAGGTTTTTCTAAATTGGTGCACGGGTGTTTATTCATTTTAAGATTTACTCGATTTCACCCATCCTCTGTTGATATCAGTCAAAAGGAGTAAAAGAGAGATAAGCAATTAATCATATTTCATGCTCTAAATCATAAGCATTGGCTATTCAAAGAGTTACTATTGATTTCTGATGCTATGGCACCTTCTGTATGCACTAACAACTCTGACTTACCACTCTGGTTGAAATCATACGACAAACATTATCCTAAACTTCCACCTAATCAAAAAATAAAGGGTCAATGTCCGTCTATTTTGACAAAATGCTTGGTGTGATCGATTGCCTGCAGTCCAATCTTTTCTCTGCAGTCCGCTGAGTTATCAAGACCGCACTTAGTAATCTGAACCAGATAATACCATCCCAAGTCCCCTTCCCAAATAATTCGCATGGAGACCGAAACACCCCGGTCACTTGCCAACGTCCAGCACGTGGTCCTTATTCTTTCCGGAAAAGGCGGTGTTGGAAAATCATCAGTCACCACCCAAACAGCACTCACGCTCGCACTAAAAGGCTTCAATGTCGGTGTTCTAGACATAGACTTGACCGGCCCCTCTATGCCTCGAATGTTTGGCGTGGAGATGAAGAAGGTTCACCAATCAACTCAAGGCTGGGTACCTGTTACTGTATGCAAGCGCACAGAGTCAACGGACCAAGCATCTTCCAGTGCCGTCACTGGCTCCATCTCGCTAATGTCGCTAGGTTTCCTCCTTGGCAGCAGAGACTCATCGGTGGTGTGGCGAGGCCCCAAAAAGACCGCCATGATCCGCCAGTTTTTGAAGGACGTGATCTGGAACAACGGCAACAAGCTCGACTATTTGCTTATAGACACGCCGCCCGGCACTTCGGACGAGCACATTGCCATAGCTGAGGAGCTCCGGTATGTCCAGGCAGTGGACGGAGCCATAATTGTCACTACCCCGCAACAAGTGGCCACTGCAGATGTTCGTAAGGAGATCAATTTCTGCAAAAAGGTCAACTTCCCCATTTTGGGCATCATCGAAAACATGTCTGGATTTATATGTCCCTACTGCGCAGACTGCACCAATATCTTTTCTTCTGGAGGAGGAGAGGCTTTAAGCCTGACATTAGATATTCCTTTCTTGGGAAAGCTCCCGATCGACCCAACTTTTGTGGAAATGATTGAAAACCAAAATCTGAGTCTGGCAGAAGCAAACACCTCTGGCGAAAGTCACTATCTGAATTTGCCCGAGCTTTATAGATCCTCCAACTTGTGCCCGATTATGAATGATGTGATTGAAAAGGTCTTACACAAAGATAAGGCGTGATCCTCGCCACTCTCCTCATTTCTGCCTTCTTGTATTCTTGCCTTCTTTTTTGCCTCCTTTTTTGTCGGGGGGAGGAAGCCCCTTATATAGACTTCATGCACCATAAAGATTTACAACCATGCACCCCTCAAATTTACATAAAATTTACAACCATGTACCCCTCAAACTTACATCAAACTTACAACCATGTACCCCTCGAACTTACAGCAATGCGCCCTTCAAACTTACAAATATGCACTGCGCGTTTCACATTTGCAGCCACAAACACAAGTATATATAAAGGGGGTTTCCCACTATAAAATTAGTGCTTACCATTTTTGGTTCCATCTAAATACAACTGGAACTATTTTCACAATCATGTTTCCTTTACTTCTAAAGGCTTTATTTTGAAGGGGAACTTACCATAATCATTCTTCTAAAGCTAACACTATATCAAGTTGGATAATTTCCAAATGGACTCTCAACTGATTATTACCAAACTGCGAAGTCAATACCAAGGAATCAGAACAAGGAAAGCCTTCAGCGGTCAAAACAGGACCAAGGACTTATTACGAGCCAAATCGGACTTAAAGACCAACCAAATCGGAACCGCTAGACTAGAAGCCAAACGATACCTATGAATTTATTTCCATCCAACAGAAAGTTGGAGTTATACCATATGAAATCATCGAATTCATGCCAAAGAAACCATAGAATTCATTAGAAGAACCTTTGACTTCAATACCACCAAGACAGTGATGAATCACTTTGCTCTGCTTGCTCACCTCCAATACAATGCTGTGACGGAAGCAAGAGGCGACACATTTATAGCATGTTATAGTCACAGCCCCAATACAACATTTGATCATTATTGAGAGCTAGTTTGCTTATCTGGGTTATTTCTCATGCTTTCATATAACCTCAGATAAAGACTTTACTGAATGCCATTGAATTTCTTCCACCTCGTGATCTTTTGCTTCAATTGACCTGGGCTTAGGAACAACTGGTTCAATTTTTTGTCCCATTTCATAGCTTCATAGTCATCACCATACTTTTCATACAAGTCGAAGAGCCAGTCGTTTTCTCTTTCGGAAGGAATCAACTCCTTCTCATTACGAGAGCGGTTCTGAGAGTACTCAACCATCTCCTCGATCACTGAGTGTTTTGTCTCCTCCACTGGCTTGGTGGGTTTGGGCTCCATCTTACCATAGACGATTTCCTTGACCTCGCCGTCTTCGCCACGGATAAGGCGAGCCTCCCCAAGAGGGATCTTCTCGGGGTCGGTTTCATCGTCAGCAACTTGGACTGGGGGCTCGGTGGCCTTGTCTAAACGTTCCCTGCGCTCTTCGGCTGTCTCCAAAAGGGGCTCATCGATGTTGTACTTGCCGTTCAAATTGACGGCCAAGCCGAGTCGCTTATAGTTCTGCTTCAAGGTCAACTTGGGGTTCCAATGCTTTTTTAGGATGGGATGTGTGCGCAATTTGATCTTTTTCAGCTGCTCTTTGTCACGGACGGTATGGCGGCCGATGGAAGATCGGGCCTTTCTGCGCTGTCTTGGGTTAGCCATTTATGTGGATGGAGAGATGCTTACGAGAGTTGAGGTGAATTTAGTGGATTTTTGCGCATGCGATGCCGCGCCTATATGCAGGTACGATGGGGGCCGCTATCTGGGAGATGATGAAATCAGAAGCTCCTAAGCATTTCAAACCTAATTTTCCATGATTATTCCTCGTCCAGATTTACCTCGGTGTCCCTTAATCTTTGACTGTTCCTGATTATGCATTTTTTCCCTGACCCTGATGATCCTTGTCCTTATTATCCTTGGTTGGTGCTGATTGAACGGATGTTATGATTTGGGGGCGAATTCCTGATGATATCAAATGAGAATTTACGTGGTATTTCCCTGCTCAGATAATGATTCATACTAACTGGGCGGGATCTACAAAAGTCATCTCACCATTTCATCTCACCTTTCCATCTCATCATTTCATCTCATTCCATCATGATTACATCTTATCTCATGATTCAGACTTCCATTCTCAGATATTCGAAAGTGGCCTTCTGACTGGATTTTCACCTACCTCGACCACGCCCCCTGCCACGGCCCCTACCTCGGCCTCTTGAAGGCCTTTGGTTCTTGAAGGTATATTTGGGGTGAACTTTGACTTCTCGACAGTTCAAAATGGTGCCACTCTTTTTTAGGGCCTGTTCCACACTCAGCACATCTTCAAATGCTACGTACGCCTGGCCCTTGGGTAATCCCGAATGTTTTGCTATGAGAATGGTGACCTTTCGAATCGGGCCGATATCGGCAAAAAAAGCCTCGAGCTCTGCTGGGCCAGTGTGGTAGTTGAGATTACTGACAAATACTGAACGAGCATCTAAGTCGCTGGTCGCAACCTGATTAGGCCATTCCTTAGCGGGGGGCTCAATTTCTAGATCTGTCAGGGGGTCTTGGGGATTGGTGGACTGTATGGGTATTTCTCTTTCCGGGGTGGCCTGCATGTGAAGACTTGCTGTGTGCAATATTTCTTCGTAATTACACATGATACCAGTGAATTAAGGTTGTGGAATGATGAATTGGGCTTTAAAGACGGAACAAGTGGAAAAAGGGCTCCGTATTCTAGAAGTGATGGTGTGCGAATGTATTCCTGCAGAAGGCTATAAACAGGCGACTACCTAACCTGGGGTTCATAATCGCTCTAACGGCAAAAAAAAACGCTCCAAACGAAGGCGTTTTTGCTTATGCCTCCACGAAAGCTCTATAAGTGGTGAAGGCTTCGTCGGTGGAAGTGGACTCTATGACGATTTCCGTTTCCGGGGCAACGAAGAAGACGTATCCGGCACGGACCTCGATCTTCTCATCGGAGCCCTTTTCCTGGATGTATCCAGATCCATTGGTGGCAATGATGATGGAAGGACCATTCAAGCCATCGAAGTTTTGAACTTCGCTGGCCTTGGGGTGGAAAATGGTTTGCAAGACGGAAAACTCAGCAATGGGTGGGTCGTACAAGACGGACTTGTCTGCATCACCCGACGACTTGGCAAATGGCAACAAAGGCATCTTCTGCTCCTCCACAGGGTCGTACTTGTAGTCCAACATGGATACCAAGTTCTTAACGTCCTTGAACTTGGGGGTGAATCCGGCACGCACCACGTTATCCGAAGCGGCCATACACTCGATGATGTCTCCGCTGATATAAGCATGGGGGTCCAATGCTTGCAAGAACATGGCCTCACCCTTGGTCAAGCGCACGTGGTTCAACATCATACATCCACAGAACAAGCCCACATCGTTGGGGAACTGCTTGTTCAATCTAAGAATCAAATCGGCTAAGCCAGGGTTCAACAGGTCGAAAAGCTCAGGAGTCTTTTCGGCTCTCTCGACCAATTTGGCGGCCTTTTCCGCAACCACATTGTCTGGGGCGTTCATGACGTTGCCGAAGACCTCCTGTATATATCCTCTGTTCTCGAAGTCCTCACAACTTTCTGGCTCAAATTCCTCATCGATGAAAACACCTACGGCGAATCTCTCGGCAGTTTCTTCCGTGGCCAACTCGCGAAACTCGGGCACGGTCTCCAAAGCCTTCTTGATCTGGTCCAAGGGCTTGAAGCCGCAGAAACCCTCGAAATCTGTCACGGCAATGGCCATTTCCGGCTTGTGGTTGTCGTCAGGGTAGTTCTTGGGGTCATCGCGGTGAAGCTGAGCTGCCAAGTGCTTGTCTGGGTGTGCCTGGATGGACAACACCTTTTCAATGGAAAGCACCTTGAACAAGAAGGGCAACTCCTTGTCGGAGCCGAACTTGTCAATGACGGACTGATGGAGGTACTTTTGGGGGTTTTGTCCAATCAAGTCTCTCAAGACTTTTCCGTCCAAGTCCTTGTTGTCGACGACCTTCAGGGGAACCGAAGGGTGGGTGCCCATCCACAACTCTGCATATGGTTTGGACTCGTCGATGACGGTGTTAGGGTTGGAAGCCGCAGCGAAGCGAGCCACAGCAGAAGACGAGCCGATCTTGCCCCAGTCGTAGTTTTGGTATCCGCAGTCAATTCTAAATAAAGACATGGTGTGTGATGTTGGAGGAGCGTGGCTAAAGACAGCGTATAAACATGAGAAACCTGCATACGCAGGGCGACGCGCCGTGGACTCGTGGGCTCGTGGGTCCTATGAGACGCTCGTTTTGTAAGCAACCTCTGTACACCAAACACCCCCATACACATTTTCTCACCCCGGTACACGATACACATTCCCCGCCACCTCGGTACACGAAACACATTCCTCTTTACCTCCGTACACCAGAGCTCCATACACATTTCGAGAGACCTCATTCACAATCCTCTTCACCTCCATACACCCAAATCATTCCCTCAAGCAAGATACATTCCTAACTAAAATTAGGAAGCATGTAGATTGTGACCATCACAGAATGACCAGTTTTCATAGGGATACAAATGATAAGCTATTAATAGGTCAAACTCCCCTTTTTGAGAGGGGTATAATGTTTAAATGGAACACCGACGATCATGAGTTTCAAAGAAAATATTCATGGAGCAGTTGGAACAAAAAACATTATTTAGGAAACACTATTCACGAAACGTTATTCAGGAAACACTATTCAGGAAACACTATTCAGGGAGAATTCAAAGGTAGGCGAAAGTGTAGAAAAGAAAAGAAACGCCAGAAAAGTAAATTAGTAAAAAGTCAAATGTTTTTGGGGTGCGGATCCTCCTTTTATATTGTTTTGGGTGGCAATGGCTGCAAAAGCCCAAGGGGGTTTCGCACTATATAAGAACCCGCCATTATCCCCTTCGCAATTTCTCTCGCGCGCTCTCAATATTTACACAATTGACAACCAACAATTTGACAACCAACAATTTGACAACCATTTTTTTGACAACCAACTGATAACCAACAATTGACACACGCAATCACTCAAGCGATCAACGTAGACCAACACAGTGAAAAAAAGCGTTAAGGTGAATTCAAGTCATAAAAAGGTCATAAAAAAGAGTCATTTGAAATTCCAAATTGACGAAACGAAATAGGAGGTGGTTCATATATTAAAGGTCATTTGTTGTGGTCATTTTTTGTGGTTTAAATTGGGGTCATTTTCGTGGTTATTCGCGTGTTATTACTTGAGAGATTTGAGGCTTGAGAGATTTGAGGCTTAAGATATTTGAGGCTTAAGATATTTGAGGCTTGAATAAAGGATAATTTGAGGAGGTTAAGGAACCAAATCTCATTAAGAAAAGTTGGCCATTTGACGGAATAGAAAATTGTTGAGATCAGTGAAAAGTCTAAGTTATTAACATTATCAGTTAAGTACTCATTCAATTGGTGAACAGGTTTCAGTGAAGGAATCTTGAATAGATTGGTCTGGTCAATAAGTGGAACCTTTAGATTATCTCAAATTGAACATCGACGAAAGGTCAGAGTTAAGGTCTGATTCAAGGTGATTTGAGCTGGAAGAATTGGGGTCGTTCAATTTAAGAGTCAATAAGAATCCGAGGAATCCCAATCAATCAGCTGGTACTGGTGATAAAAGGTCAAGAATTGAGCCTTGAAATTAGAGTTCAGAGCCCAGGAAAGGTTTAAAGGATCAGAAAAGTGGTCTAGGAAAAATCTTGACAATAGAGGTCCAAAGAACTCTCACGGATTTAAGTTATTGTACTCAACGGTTGAATTGGTTGACCAAATAATTTGAGTCATTGGTGATTACTAGGTTTGAGTGAAAACAGAATCTGCATTTGATATTTAACTTTGGCTTAACGAAAAGGAGTCATTGATAAAGTCTGAACCATAAGATCTGGAACTAGAATAAAGACGAAGAAGGAACAGAAAGTTGAGTGTCAATTGATAAGAGCATTTGTCCCAACTGAATACTAGAACTCAAGCTAGAGAGTCTTGAGAAATTGACAGAATCCAGTGTTCAAAAAAAAAACAAAAAAAAAAAACACTAATTGAATAGTCATTGAATAGTCATTGAACAGTCAGTGACATTCTTGAGTGGTTTAAAGAATCTGATCTTGATGTCGTGGATCGAAACATCTACCGGAAACCGGATCTCAAGGGAATCCAATATCAATAACCCATCGAATATCTTTATTTCAGAAAACTGCACCATCTGTGAACACGTGACGCTCCATGGAGATGTTACTACAGCTACCGAAGGACTGGCCATTCGGATTGGCAAATTCACCCATCTTGCAAAGAACAGTTCGGTAGAGCCTCCGCTCGCAAAACTAGAGAAAAAGATAGACCCACGAAAAGAAGGAAAAGAAAGGGAACTTAAAAAGAAAGAGCAGAGAGAAGCGGAAAAGAAAGAAGAGAGAAATGACCGCATTGAAATTATTATTGGAAACTATACTTATATTGGGGAAAGCACCGTTGTACGGCTGATCCAGGTGGGCAACCGGGTTGAAATCGGAGCCCGGTGCATATTGGGAGAACAATCAGTGATCAATGATTGCTGTGTGATTGAAGACGATACCATCATTCCTGCCAAAGCAGTGATTCCGCCCTACTGTCGAGTCTCGGGCCAACCAGGCCCTTCGTTCCACGTGCAAGAGATTTCGCCTGCCTATAGACGGCTTCTAGAAACAAATGCTCGTGTCCGCCATTCCCTAACTTGAAACTGATTAATGATAGAATGTCAAGGATTTATGGAATAGCATTTGGAACCAAAGTCCATCACTCTTGACATGATCAGAAGACCAATATCAGAGGACCAATATCAGAAGATCAAAATCATAAGATCAAAATCATGAGATCAAAGTCAGAAGAATCAGAAGCTCAAATACAGAAGTCTATTGGTGACATACTGGTGATGCTCAGAACACTCACTCATAGTATCGATACTAGTTCAGAGTACCATATTATTGTTGATTTCCAAATCACTCCAAATAATAGTGGTTTTCCTAAAATATCATTGACTCACAGTTGACTGATAAATTACTCGATATCTACAAAGACAGAGTTGGTGATATACTAGTCACTGATAAGATGTACTCCGTATATGGCTATGAAACAGGAATCATACTTCGGACAAACCCTGGACATCATTGCCATGATATTTAGTGAGTTTATCATTGCCATGATATTTAGTGAGTTTATCATTGCATTGATACTTACTGAGTATATCATTGCATTGACTTTTACTGAGTTTGGTGTTATTTGCATTTTCAAGTGTTGATGATAATAATCAGTAAGGGCTTGATAATTAGAGGGGCTTAGAGGGTTTGGAATCAATGATTTGGTTTTTGCTTAGAATCGGATCCGGCTAAAATACCATACAAATCATCCATCCCATAGGTGTGGATGGTTCTGAACACACTCTGGACCAATCCGTTTTGGAATCATAGCGATTCTCTAAAACACTATCAAACCCAGCCAATATCACTAATTGAGTTCAATAGCTAATACTGAGATACTCAGGGCTATGTGTTCATTATATTACTGATGCGTTTTACTGGAATAGAGGGCCGAGGCACTCATTAAAGGTTGGAGCAAGTACTGAGCTTGATTCTTCATTCACGGTACGATAAATTCTGAACTGATATGGTGGATTGATGCGGTCTAAATTTGTCAATGAATATTATAGGGTTATCGTCTCAGATACTTCCATCAAAATGAGCTTCTATCAGAATGACCTTTCATCAAAATGAGCTTCTATCAGAATGAATTTCCATCAGAATGAATTTCCATCAGAATGAGCTTCTGTCAGAATGACTTTCCATCAGAATGAATTTCCATCAGAAAGTCAGTTCATGGTTGTCTATAGAGACTAAGTCCTACTCGTCATGACTACTACTATATGATATGGTTTTATATTCATCTCTTTATTGTTGGACCCACCACAGACTGACTACTCCATTCCCAAACTTTGTCTCTGGATAATCCATTTCCAAGGTTATTAAATGTGTCAAAAAAAAAAAAAAAACAACAAAAACAAAAACAAAAAATGAAAAAAAAAAAAAAAAATGAAAACTCGTTCCAGAACTTATTCCAATATCTTCACATTCTTTAAGTTACAGTTTCCCATATCCAAGAACTGGAAATCTTTTAGTGTTGAAACTAGCCGAAGCTCTTTATTGTTGATATAGATGGAGAATCAAAGACTATCTCCTTGATACAGTTTATCAAAGTTTTGTTTGAAATGCAACTCGGTGTTCTCGGGGAAACTGTCGTTATGGTATTGGACCTTCGAAGCGGTGAATTCCGGGTGGGTGAAGAAAGGAGGTTGAACGCCATGTCATGAGTTAAAGTAGTGTGTCTGCCCATGGTAGGTCTAACACTAGTCAATAATATTATGTATAAGGTTTAGTCCAGGTACTCTAAATTCCCAAGCATAAGTCAAAGAATAGACCCAATATATCTATACTATACTATACTATACTATACTATTCTATACTTTTCCCTTTCGCTTTCCTAAAAAAACATTGTATCATTAACAGATATACTTGGAGGTTGGGATCGACTTACCATGTTCATTTACTATTGACATGGAACCTTTCTCCACTTCAGTCTTCAAATTTCCCATTTGAACATTTGCTACTACCACCAAGATCTGCACTAGAAGATTTGTACTAGAAAACCTGTACTAGAAGATCTGTACTAGAAAACCTGTACTAGAAAACCTGTACTAGAAGATGTGCACTAGAGGAGGTTATACTCGATTTCACAACCAAGCTTCTACACCACCTCCACACCTGCACACACACACTTTTAAAGAAGAAAGTGGTGAAGTATAAGTATCACGCTCATTCTTAACGGCATCCATTTTAAGGGCTTAGTTCATTTGGTCAGTGAGTTATTGGCCAGTGACACACTCCTTAGGGGATTCCAACATCCATGGCCTCTGTCCGGCTCTCTAGTGCCCTACCTATTGGATAATTTGAGTCTACGCTGTGTAATCCTAGTGGCCATTTGAAGAGTCACAAAACACACAGACTGTTAGATTCTTGTTATAACGTTAAGTACTAAGTTATCTTAATTCGTTGATGATTCCTCTAGTGAGGAATCTGAGTTACTTATATAACTTTTCAAGAGTCTAGATCGCTGCGGAACAACTCCTTAGCGATCATTGTTGTACTCACCTCAGCTCATCCTAGTACTCCATACAATGAGGCGGAGTAGTCGGCTGAATAGAAGCCTGAGTAGAAGCCTGAGTAACAATAGCCATTGTATCATGCAGAGAGGTTTCATAATATCCCCATAGGTCGATCCCTACCTATGGTGGGTCTGACACAGACCTATTATTTTACAATAGAGAAGTACGACAATGTACTCTACATTCCACCAAAGTATATATGCAGTTAGTATAGTTTACGATGTATACTAGTATATGTCGTAGTAAGTAGTAAGTAGTAAGTCTATTTCTTCATTTATAATTTCCATATCTATACTTATATAAACATCTTAATCCCCCCATATATATGTGAACATCGATCTCTTAGATGACGATAGAAATATGGAAAGAATAACGTATGGTAAAACCAAGTTAGTATATCACATCGGTGTACTCATTCACTGAATTATAACTTATTTGTAAGTATGATATAATTTATACTGATTACAGGGTGAAGGGTAGGCATGAGTTTAGCTACTGGCAGACGATGGAGAGGTTTGCTAAGGTGATCCAAACTGATAATGATTACGGTGTTTTTACTATCCTCCAAGCAAAAAGTAGTAAGTAGTAACTAGTAAGTAATAAGTAGTAAGCAGTAAGCAGTAACTAATATAGTATAGTATAGTATAGTATAGTATAGTATAGTATAGTATAGTATAGTATAGTATAGTATAGTATAGTATAGTATAGTCTAGTATAGTGTACTATAGTCTAGTATAGTGTACTATAGTCTAGTATAGTGTACTATAGTCTAGTATAGTGTACTATGGTTTAGTATAGTGTACTATAGTTTAGTATAGTGTACTATAGTTTAGTATAGTGTACTATAGTTTAGTATAGTGTACTATAGTTTAGTATAGTGTACTATAGTATAGTATAGTGTACTATAGTTTAGTATAGTTTAGTATAGTGGTAGTCTAGTTGTTATGTTCTTTATACTGTGTGTTGACCTCAACTGACTTTGCGTTCTTTTAAACTATTGATAAAGAGTTTAGGCATAAATGTATTAAAAGAACATAACAATAGTGGTAGTACACTGGTAGTGAATCCTAGACATACTTTGACAGCTCTAGTTGTAAAGTGAGGGAGCTTTGCTTGTAGATATTACGAGATCTTTTATTTTAGCCGTACCTGACCTGGTTACCTTGTTATCCTTTATCCAACAACGTGTTAGGGGTGTACGAACCTTTTTGAATTATTGGTTTGTTTAATTTTGCTATTGTGGTTTGAACCATTTTGTCGCACTGGTTTGAATAATTTTAAAAGACACTGTATTATGTTATTTTGACTAGACTTAAAGACTAATGGTCTACAACCCATGTATGACTACGACCCATGTCTATGTCCCTATACTTCTAAGTACTACATCTACAATAAGGACCTGACTCAATTCTTTGTACTCACACTAATACCAGTACTTACACTAATACTTCTACCAGTACTCTAATCGTTCTACTAGCACCTCTACCAATACTTGTACCATGGCTTCTTCATCATTTTATCACTACATGTACTCCCATCCCACCAGTACTTCACCAGTACTTCAATAGTGCTTCACTAGCTTCACTCCTACTACATCAGTACCTCCCCCGTACTTCCATAATACCCAACTTTGTAATTTCACTCAATATTGTCATCATGCTACTATATATTGCTAGTATTTTCTAGTCATTTTTAAAGGTACTTAATGTTTTTATGGTTTGAATGGTATAGTAATTGTCCATGGGAATAGTAAGAGAATGCTGATGATATAACTTTTTTTGATTTGAAGCCTTCTTGATAATTTGACAATTAAAATTTGATTTGGTAATACAACAATATGACATTTGTGGCTTAGCCATTCACCTAGTCTGCCTTTGGAACCCCAATAATTCCCGCCTTTCTGGAAAACACACGACGTTTTCTCAATCCTTTCCGCACCAATACAAACACCATATACGTGGTGGCACAGAACACCAAGTACCCCAAAAGCCCATGCTGGTGTACCATGTCTGCAATGCGTAGATGGCGGTGATAGGGACTTCCCACCAACTTGGACCGGAAGCTGGTTTCTTTGTCCACTAGGGACGGACTCAATAAGTACCGGAGAATGTGCCGCAAGACTTCCCTGCTGGACGTGAGCTGATTGTTATTGGCGTCCTTGTCCCAATATGTGACTCTGTTCTTGCTGACCACAATCGTGTCACCTGGCTTGTAGGTTTTGCAGTCGATATTGAGCCCTAATTCGTCCACGAGCTCGGGATATACTTCCAAATCGAGATATGTGAATAACACATCGTCGTGGTCGAATAAATGAGGCACGCTCTTACGCATGGCCTCGATGATCTTGACAGTATCTGCGTTTTCTTGCTTGAGCTTTGCAATGGCCTTGGCCTTTTCATTGCGCTCATCGAGTAACCGTTGCATATAGTACTTCTGCTTTTCCACGGTGTACTGGTGTGCCACCATCGAGATATTGAAAAAAGTATCTTTGATATGCTGGGCGTTCTGCGACAGGATGAAAGTGATCACCACCTTATCGTTCTTCTTGTTGGTGTTTACCCCAGATGGGAAGTAGTGTGGTGCCAATTTAGGCGTCAACTCCCCATATAATGGGTACTGGTTTTTCATGATAAATTCCTTGATTTCGTCTGGTTTTCTCATAGCCTCCAACGCAAAGTTCTGGTAGATGATGGGTACTAACGAGTGCTCCTTGTACATGTAAAGCGTGGGCTTGTTCGTCATGGAGGTAACAAGGTGCAACTTGGGGTCGAAAGTAGACTCTTGATCCCATGTTTTATCGGAATTCACGAACTTGTGTAAACCCTTGGCCTGGCTCTCGAAAGTGGCACCTATCTTTTTGCTTTTGGTCACGTAGAGCAGGATATCAAAAGGGGATTTGGTCACCATCTCCAAAATATAAGGCAAGATAGCTTCATCCTCGGGAATAATATCCTTTTGTTCATAGTGGAACACGAGCGCTAACTTATTGGAAAGCGGATAATAGTGGTCTTCTGGCACATTGGGCAACTCATGCACCAAGACATTGAAATCCTCGAGGTCCGCCACCGACACCTTAGTATACTGGTAGTTGTTGGCGATCTTGGCCACGTACTCCTTCATTTCCTGCACCGTCACTTCAGTGTCGGGGTAATCGAAGCGGATGAGTCCTGCATCCTTGGGCAAGAACATGATATACCTTGGATTCAAGTGCAAATCCTTCTGGGCCAACTCTGGGAACCCCAATTTCTCACAGAGAATGCCATGAGAGTGGCAGTTCAAGTGGCCTGTACGGGCCAGACTCGACACCAAGTTGGAGAGCTTGTCCCAATTGAGCTTGTGCTCCATGCAGTCCAAGCAACTAGGAGGGAACTTATTCTGGGAGTTTTGCTCGGAAGAAGACGAAAAAAGAGCCATGAAAAAAGGTTCCTTCAATTCTCCAGCCACAACCAGCATTCCCAAATCAATATCCACTTCCTCAGATGAACTGGGAAGGTCCACAGCATCTGCATTATACACAGCCACGGAATTGATCAAATAACGACGGAAATTCTCCGGAGTCCGAGTCAAAGCTCGAGGAAACGTATCCACAAACTTGGATTTGCCCGGGTTCTTCGAGTCAGGCGCATAGAGCCGTAAGTTGGGGAAGTAATTTATACCCTCCCGGTCACAGAGATCACCGGACTCCACACAGTTGACCTGGCGCATATTAATTTTGAGCGTTTTTTGCTCCTGCTCCAGTAAAAAATAGCCCTCCTTCCAAATCGGAGCAAGCAGCTTGCAGTGGCTGCAATAGGGCGAGTAAAACTCCACAAACGATAACGTCAGGCCCGTGACATCATCAAACGTCTCCTCTGTTAGCTCTGCAGGAAGGTCTTTATCGGAGAGACTTTCGGGCGTCTGAATGACCGCCGGAGACGCTACCACACATGCTAAAAGTGCAGCGTAAAGGAACTTCATGTTGGTGAAGAAGCCACATGGAGATTTGGCTTCGCAGATATCCGCACCGCCACCCGTACATCCCAACATTAGATCTGGCGATTGTCTCCCCCCCCCTCCCCTAAAAAAAACAATGGGGGTATATATAAAGATAGATCGGCTTGGCACCAAAAGGAAAAGCAAAAGCCATAAAAAAAGAGAAAGGAAAGTCAGCACAGATTGTCAAAAAAAAAAAGGAATAAATGAAGTGAGGTGGTCTGAAAATCACATATATATATATAAATATATAGATTTAGATAATAAATAAGTCAGAAATAGTCAAAAATAGTTAAAGCCAAAAAATTCAAAAACAGTTAGAGCCCAAAAAAAATAAAAAACAGTTAGAGCCCAAAAAAAATAAAAAAATAAAAAATATAAAAAAATTTAATATACAGTGTATTTCGATACTATTCAAACCACCGCGACAAAATGATTCAAACCACTGCGACAAAATGATTCAAACCACCGCGACAAAATGATTCAAACCAAACACTACGCAACTTTGATTTGAAAGATTATGCGAAGGGGTACGAGACTTTTTATCGCGGTGGTTTGAATCATACTGCCGCACGAGTTTGAATAGTTTTGAAAAACACTGTAATATAATGTAATATAATGTAATATAATGTGATATAATGTAATATAATGTAATATAATGTAATATAATGTAATATAATGTAATATAATGTAATGTAATATAATGTAATATAATGTAATATAATGTAATATAATAGCTTCTATGCACTCGCTATTATTTGGTACTAGTACTCAGTTGCCCGCACTCACAGATTGACACATATCACATGTCCCACAAGTTCAGCAGTTCCAACAAATTTTGCTAGTCTGGTTTGAAACATATTGTCGCGCTGGTTTGAATAGTATTCTAAAAGACTGTATACTGTTAGATCCACAATAGGTAAAACACTACCTATTGATGTATTATGGAGCCTACGATGTCCGATTCTGTCATTATCTATTACAAATGCCGTGATACGGCATTTGACTATTATGACAACTTGGGAGTCAGAGGCCTCTTTCGAACATTCCCGAATAATGCTCCCCATTGTTCTGGTGGAGAGTTTTTCGGTCACACGTTTCTCTCAAAGTTATATAAGCCACTCCGGTTCCTCTCTTTGAGGAACCATCAGCGAATAGAAGATTTAAGGCATAAGTGTATTAAAAGAACATAACAGTATTACTGTATTACAGTATTATGCTATTACTGTATTACTGTATTACTGTATTACTCTATTACTCCATTACTCCATTACTCCATTACTCTATTACTCTATTACTCTATTACTCTATTACTCTATTACTCTATTACTCTATTACTCTATTACTCTATTATTGTATTAGTATTACTGTATTAATGTATTACTATTACTCTATTACTCTATTAATGTATTACTATTACTCTATTACTGTATTAATGTACTAGTGTAATATTGCTACTGTATTAGTGTACTACTGTTAGAACTGACATGGGTAGACTCACTACCTATCGGTAATTTTAGAGCCTACGAAAGTCAACTAGGCAGCTACTCGCCTCCAAGACTAACCGCTCGTTTGTTCTGGCACATCTCATTACCCTTTTTGTTACTTAAATAGCTTAGGTTCCCCTTCTGAGGAACTATCCTCGGATGAGCATAGTAAATAGCGTACTTGACTTAACCGGAACATATGTTACTGAATTAGTGCATACTCTACTACTCCATTACTCTACTATTCTATTAGTGTATTACTCTACTACTGTACCAACTCTGTTACTGTACCAACTTTATTACTGTGTTCACTAGGTCACAGTTAAAATGAGTGGTATACCCATACAGGGATTGAGTTCACGTGCCCAGTAAATCAGCTAGCCAGATACCTGGATCAGCCTAAAGGAGAAATTGGCCGCATTATACCTGAATCGGTTCATCAAAAACAGCTCACTTGTAACTCCTGAAGTATAGACCTAAATGGTACTATATATTCTACTATACACTGCACTCTATATTACTCCTTAAGTACTCTCCTCCCCACTCGACACTCCATAACCGAGACTCAACACTCCGTAACCGACACTCGACACACGGAACTCCATACTCCATACACTATTTCCTGCATTACACTCTATACTACCCTTGCTACTCTACACACCATATTCTACTCATTCTATAATCTTCTACTCCATACTATAGTGGACCATACCACTCTATACCACTCTATACCATGTTAAATTATACTACACTACTACACCTGTTAGACCTACCATGGGTAGACACACTACCCATAGAGGTATCTTTAGAGCCTACGAATACCAGTGATTCATCCAAGGCACCTGAACCCATGACTGGGCCTCATCGATTCACCTTACCTCGTGACATGGCGTTTAACCGTCCTGCTTCACGTCCCGGTATTCATTGGTATGCTACATAACTACTCGGTTTCCCACTTATTGGGAATCCATCAACGAATGAACATAACTCCCAGTATTAGACGTATTCAAGAATCTAACAACACCACTCTATACCACATTAAATTCTACTACACTATAGTACATTACGTTACAAGTCCCATTTATAGATCTGCGGCATAATATCTAAATACGGCTGATTCTTCTTCCTGATGGATCATCAACTAATTTAATTCTGATCAGGTATAAACCACTACCAAAGTATCTAACAATTACTGTTTTACTACATTACTGTATTGAGTCTTGTTGGATCCACAATGGGTAGAACACTACCTATAGAGACATTATGGAGCCTACTATGTCCGATTCTAGTAGTGCCTACTACAAATGCCGTGACACTGCATTTGGTCATTGTGACAAACTCGTGAACCAGGGACCTTTTTCGAACATTCCAGAACAATACTTCCTATGGTTCTGGTGGAGAGGTTTTCGGTGCCACGTTTCTCTCAAAGTTATATAAACCACTTTGGTTCCTCAAAGAGAGGAACCATCAACGAATACAAGTTTAGGTCAACACACGTTATAAAGAATATAACAATATTACTATTAGTGTATTAGTGTATTAGTGTATTACTATTAGTGTATTAGTGTATTAGTGTATTACTATTACTCTATTACTGTAGTAGTGTATTACTATTACTCTATTACTCTACTATAATCTATTTTTGAATGTAGAGATGTGCGGATCCATGGTGTAGAGAACAAGAGGTGTTACTTGCAGGACAGTAGAAAACGACCGAGGAATAGCTTCCTAAGTCCTAAATTTACCGTCAAGATACTCAAGAATATGGGCACTAGAACTCAGACTGTACTGTCGGAGAGAGTGTCTAGCCTTAGGTATCGTAAGGTTCCCGGTGTCAAAGAAGATTGTATAAACAGGCTAGCCCGGTCTAATACTACATCTATTATAAGTGCTACTAATAGTACTACTAAGGCTACCAATATTGAGTACTGCTAATGTATACCATCACTACTATTAAGTACTGCTATTGCTCATACTGACTGCTGCTACTGGTGCTAATAATACATGCTAATCCTACGAATCCTGTGTTATTCTCGTTCGTACATTTATGCCTAATTGATACTATATATCATAAAACCTTTTGTTTGTCTAAGCTTAACATAGCTACAATATACTACGGAAGGCTGAAAATGGAGGCTAGATATTTAAAACTTGCTATGGACTGCACAGAGTAGGAGATTAGAAGAGGAAGAGTTGATCGTCCGTTTTTTTATTTTCTATTTTGTATTCTTTATTTTTATTTTTATTTTTTTGACTCACTATTAACTCAGGACTCTATCTATAAAATATTATGACATAAATTGTGTGAATATTTATATTTGATGGATTTGACCTACATATAGTGCATTATATATACACCATACTCCACATCCTTACACCCATACACCCGTACACCCTTTTAAACCAGATCTCACGTTAATAATCCGTAATTATATACAGAAAATTACTAATAGTACACCCGTACACCACAGAGTTTGCATAGTATCGCACTCTAAAACCGTTCGCAATCCAACTCTATTGTACAACAGCAATGTCGGACAAAATGCAGATCGACACGCCTGAAATCGACGAGGGCTTATATTCTCGGCAATTGTATGTCCTCGGAAAAGAGGCCATGCTCAAGATGCAGAACGCAAATGTTTTAATCATTGGTTTGAAAGGCCTCGGGGTGGAGGTGGCCAAAAACGTGGCCTTGGCCGGAGTCAAGTCTTTGACGCTTTATGACCCTAGCCCCGTGCAGCTCCGGGATTTATCGTCTCAATTCTTCCTTAGCGCTGAAGATGTAGCTAGCGGACGGACCGTGGCCGAGGCTACTGCTCCTAAACTTAAGGAGCTCAATCTGTACGTGCCAATCTCTGTTGTTTCCGATATTTCCGCTGCTTCATTGCATCAGTACAAGTGTATTGTTGCTACTGAAATGTCGCTTGAGGAACAAGTGAAAATGGATGAGTTTGCTCGGGAAAACGATATTGGCTTTATTGCTGCAGATGTACGGGGTTTGTTTGCGTCGCTTTTCGTGGATTTCGGTGACAATTTCTCGGTCATTGACCCCAATGGAGAAGAGCCTCTTTCGGGCATTGTTTCCGATATCGAGCTGAACGGCCACGTGACCATGTTGGATGATAATCGCCATGGCCTCCAGGATGGAGATTATGTTAAGTTCTCCGAGGTCGAAGGTATGGATAAGTTGAACAACGGAACCCCGCTCAAAATCGAGGTCTTGGGTCCTTATGCCTTTAAAATCCCCATTGATGAGTCATACGGTGTGTACAAGAAAGGTGGTTTGTACCAGCAGGTGAAGATGCCACAAAAGGTACAATTCCAGTCGTTACAGAAACAATTGGCAGAACCAGAGTACTTTTTCTCGGACTTTGCCAAATTCGATCGTCCTCCGCAATTACATTTGGGTTTCCAGGCTCTTCAAGCATTCCAGACTCGTAATGGAAGATTGCCTAGACCTTATCATGAAGAGGATGCAAATGAAATGGTGCGTTATGCCGAGGAGGTCGGGGCTCAAAACCCATCCATTTTAGGCGACGCTGAACTCAACCGCGATCTTCTCCGTGAGTTGGCTTTTCAGAGTCTGGGAGATTTGCCTGCCATGGTGGCTTTCATGGGAGGTATGGTTGCGCAGGAAGTGTTGAAGTGCGTTTCATCCAAGTTTGGACCTGTGAAACAATTTATGTACTTTGATTCTTTGGAGTCGCTTCCCAATGCGGAAACTTACCCCCGGAATCCCGAAACAACCAAGCCAATTGGATCCAGGTACGATGGTCAGATTGCCGTTTTCGGAAAAGCATACCAGGAAGCCATTGCCAACGTCAAAGTGTTTTTGGTGGGTTCGGGAGCCATTGGATGTGAGATGTTGAAAAACTGGGCCATGATGGGCTTGGGGTCCGGCGAAAAAGGTGCTATCTATATCACCGATAACGACTCCATTGAGAAATCCAATTTGAACCGGCAATTTTTGTTCAGGCCCAAAGATGTGGGTGGATTCAAGAGTGAGATTGCAGCTAAGGCTGTGATTGCCATGAACCCCGAGTTGACCGGAAAAATTCACGCCAAATTGGACAAGGTGGGCGCCGATACCGAAGATATCTTTGGCGATGCTTTTTGGGAACCATTGGATTTCGTCACCAATGCCTTGGATAACGTGGACGCCAGAACGTACGTGGACAGACGGTGTATTTTCTACAAGAAACCATTGCTTGAGTCGGGTACTTTGGGCACCAAGGGTAATACGCAGGTTGTGATTCCTAACTTGACGGAATCTTACTCTTCGTCGCAGGATCCTCCCGAAAAGTCCATTCCATTGTGTACTTTGCGGTCGTTCCCCAACAAAATCGACCACACCATTGCGTGGGCCAAGTCGTTGTTCCAGGGCTACTTTTCCGACTCACCTGAAACAGTCAACTTGTACTTGAGCCAGCCCAATTACGTGGAGCAGACATTGAAACAAAACCCTGATATTAAGGGTACCTTGGCCAACATCGCCAGTCTTTTGAACCACAGACCATACAGTTTTGCAGACTGCATCAAGTGGGCTCGGGACGAGTTCGAAGCCAAGTTCAACCACGAGATCAAGCAGCTCTTGCACAATTTCCCTGAGGACGCAGTTACCTCCACCGGTGCACCTTTCTGGTCTGGCCCCAAGAGAGCACCCAAGGCCTTGGACTTTGACCTTGAGAACCCCGACCATTTCAACTTTATTGTGGGAGGAGCAAACCTCTTAGCGTTTATTTATGGCTTGAAAGAACAAGCTTCTGCTGATGAGTACAGGAAAGTGTTGGAATCATATGAACCCAAGCCTTTTGTTCCTAAGGAAGGAGTTAAGATTGCCGTCAGTGAAGCCGAGGCCGAGGAAGAGGCCAAGAAGCTTTCGGGAGGCATTGACCAGGATGAGGTTCAAAAGATTGCAGCTACACTTCCCGAACCTTCTACTTTGGCAGGTTACAGATTGACACCTATTGAGTTTGAGAAGGACGATGATACAAACCACCACATTGAGTTTATTACAGCAGCTTCCAACTGCAGAGCATTGAATTATGGAATTGAGCCAGCCAACGCATCCAAAACCAAGTTTATTGCAGGCAAAATCATCCCAGCCATTGCTACTACCACAGCCATGGTCACTGGTTTGGTGTGTCTTGAATTGTACAAAGTGGTGGCCAAACATGATGATGTGGAGAAGTACAAGAATGGGTTTGTCAACCTTGCGCTTCCCTTCTTTGGTTTTTCGGAACCCGTCAAGTCCGCCAAGGGAAAGTACAACGATAAGGAGTTTGACCAGATCTGGGACCGGTTCGAGATCCATGGCGACATCACATTGCAGCAGTTGGTGGACCATTTTGAACAGAAAGAGGGCTTGGAGATTCTGATGTTATCGTATGGTGTAACGTTGTTATATGCATCGTTCTTCCCTCCAAAAAAGGTCAAGGACCGGTTGGGAATGAAGCTCTCGGAGTTGATTGAGGCCGTCAGCAAGAAGCCCTTACCTGCACACGCCAAGAATCTTATCTTCGAGATCTGCTGTGACGATAAGGAGGGCGAGGACGTGGAGGTCCCTTATATCAACGTGAAGCTCTAGCCAGTGCATCAGTCATTCCTGTATAGTCAGCCTACTTTATATAGTAAATGGTATTGAGTCAAAAAAAAAAAAAAAAAAAAAAAACATAGGCACTGGATATGAATTAAAGTAAATCCGTAGACAGTAGACAATATACAGTACACAGTACACAGCACACAGTAGACAATAGACAGTAGACAGTAGACAGTAGACAGTAGACAAATTAGTCAAATCGCTACCACAGCTTTCATCACCGACCGTGAAATCGGAAGCAGGACTCAGAGGGAAGTTTACCTTTCCGTTGACTGTCTTTGCAATTTTGGTTGTATTTAGGTTGTGAGAAACTTCTTGTCTTTTCACCAAATCTCACTTGTGTGGTAACCATTGACTACTTCAAAAAAAAAAAAAAAAAAAAAAACATCTTTGGTGTTTTTTCTGTTGCTATGAGTTGCTATGAGTTACTATAAGTTGCTATGATCGATGAATATGAAGAGTCCAAGGTCACGTGGAACCCGGAACCACTGCAAAACCTTCTTCAGTTAGAGTTGGAAGTATAGGGATCTCCAACTTCATAAAGATCGACTTTAGAAGAGACTGGATTTTCAGATAGAGAAAGAAAGAAAGAAAGAAAATGATTGGTCATCAGTAATTCTTTGAAAAATACTAATACTACTTCTGATACTAATTCTAACACTAATTCTGGGTTTAATACTAACACTAATTACATTCTTGTTGTAACGTTAATTAGTAAGTCATCTTTATACGTTAATTAGTAAGTCATCTTTATACGTTAATTAGTAAGTCATCTTTATACGTTAATTACTAAGTCATCTTTAAACGTTAATTACTAAGTCATCTTTATACGTTAATGACTCCTCAAAAGGAGGAATGTGAGGTGCTATTTAGTGTGTTCAAGAGTAGAAGCTTGAGTGGAAGGTTGAGTGGAAGGTTGAGGAGAAGGTTTAGTGGAAGACCATATACAATGGCTATTGCCACTATCAGGCAGAGAGGATTCATAATATCTCAATGGTAAGAGCACTAGCTTTGGTGAAAATTGGTAACAACTCTGCATAACAACTATATACAGTGCTTTACAAAACTATTCAAACCAAAACGGCAAAATGGTTCGAACCACACTAGTAAAAAAATTCACGCACATTGTGCCAGTGTATGATTCGGTGGTGTTGAATCACTTGACCAAGAGAGACTTGGACGTTGAGGGCCGTGACGTGACCCGGAACTTGATCAACTTGTTGTTTTGCGCCGTGGATATGCATTTAACCGTACTGCTGATTTCGAGACGGTTTCTTTAAATCAAAGAGAAGCTCTGTTATGTGTCTTTCGATTTGGCATTGGATGCCAAGTTGGCAAATGAAACAACTATTTTGGTCGAGTCCTAAGAAATTGCCTGATGGTCGTGTGATCAAGGTTGGATCCGAGAGATTACCATTTACGAGAGATTACATTTACGAGAGTTCACCATTTACATTAATACACTGGGAACAATCCACTGTGCCTAGACCGAAGAAGGAGGGGAGAAACAGATGACTAATAAGTTGGGTACAAGAAAGGTCTTTTGGTGTGACACACGAACTGATCCATGTTAGACCTAAAATGAATGTTGAAGGCTGCAGTACTATAGGCGTGGGCATCTCGGATTTGCTACTTTTATACTACGTGACCACAACACGTGATGTCTCCCCCATTAGAGAGCTATCGTCATCTAAGAGCATCTGCTTCAATTTTTGGCTTCCTTTGTGTGGGCACCCCCAAAGATTCCATGTCCAATAACTCGTAAAAGTTTAGTTCCTCTTCGCATAGTCTTTCAAACCAAATGGGGTAATGTTTCATCTCGACTTTTCATTACAATTCAATATTCTGAATTCTTAAGTAAGGAGGATGGTTTGCCTCATGCTCTCTCTTGTTTTTTCTGACTCGGTATAAGGCTGAAGAGCTGTCTTCGTTATCGGAGCTTGGAGGAGAATGGATCACTTTGTTTGCGTTATTCAGAATCAACCGTTGGGAAAACGAGGGTATGCTGGATCTGGACCGAGGTTCATTGGAGAATGAAAGAATACTCCATCGGGACCGAGGCTCGTTGGAGATTGTGCTTGGCGAACTCTCGAGTTTTCAAAATCACTGTATACTGCGGTGGAAACCAAGCCAGATTGTCTACCGTTTGCTACCCATTAAGAAGGATATAGAGGAATACTAGAAAATTCTCGTACATGGAATAACCTCCATTGAGGAAACGTGTCCTGTTCATTAATTAAAAACATCCGTGAACTTATACCTCTTCCTTATGGGACAACACCCTAGTATTCCTGTGTAGTATTGTGTAATCACCACTCTAATACAGTGTTTTTCAAAATTATTCAAAGAAGCCTCCAGATTTGAAATTTCAGAATATCGAATTCTAATGGAAATTGGTGTAAAAGATTCCGCCATTTGGTTTGAAATACTAAATACTTTTCGAAAGGGTACGAAACTTTTTGAGTTATTGCTTTGTTTAATTTTGCTAGTGTGGTTCGAATCGTTTTGTCCAGCTAGTTTGAATCGTTTTAAAAAGCACTGTAGTCTGTTATGTTCTTTAATACATTTATGCCTAAACTCTTATATTCGTTGATGGTTCCTCAAAGAGAGGAACCAAAGTGGTTTATATAACTTTGAGAGAAACGTGGTACCGAAAAACTCTCCACCAGAACAATGGTAAGGATTGTTCTGAAATATTCGAAAGAGGTCATCTATGGACGAAGTGCTCTGATGGCCAAACGCCGTATCACCACTGTAACAATCGGACTGAGAGGCTTCATAATAAAAATACCTTCATTAGGCAGGGCCCTGCCTATGGTGGATCTAACATAGTCTTCTAATATATGTTATTATGCAGTCACAAAAAGTAGTGTTTTTTTTTTTTATATTTTTCGTTTGTTTCAAAATTCTCATAGTAAAAATAAATATATATATATATTATATAGAAAAACCCCTAGCAAAATATTATCCCAGAAGCTTTTAAAGTGTGTAGCTGGGCTGGCTAGGCTTGGAGACCTAGGTACAGGACAAACTCCTTGTTTTCAGCCACAAGCTTATCGAAATGGTCGTCTAACGAAACACGACCTGTATCTAGCACCACCACTCGTCCACACAGCTCCATCACACGGGCATCATGCGTGACTACAATCACCGTAAGCTCTGGTCTGGATTGACGGAGCGTTGACTCATGTGCGATCATGCTTAAGAATGCTTCTATGCACTCCATATCCATCCGGGCCGTTGGTTCATCGAAAAGAAGCACCTTGGGGTTTCGAAGTAATGATCGAGCAATCGAAAGACGACGTAATTGACCCAGAGAAAATCCTTTGCCTCCTTTCATGATGGTATTGAGCCCTGCTTCACTCTCAAATACAAAGTCAGCATTGGCTTCCTGTATACAGCGCAGGATCTCCTCTTCATCTTTGACCTCTACACCATAAGTCAAATTTTCCAAAACAGATCCTTCAAAGAATTGTGGTTCTTGAAGATCCAAACACACAGAATCACGGTATTTCATGGTGTCGATGGTATTCACATCAATGCTGTTGACCAAGATTTGGCCCCTGTCAGGCATATAGAGCCGCGATACGAGGTGGGCCAAAGTCAGCTTCCCACATCCACTTGGTCCCGTAATAGCCACGGTTTCTCCTGCACGAATATCGAGGGAGATTCCACGTAGAACCTGGCGGAATTGAGAGCTTTCCCGGTTTGGATATGCGAAACAAACGTCCCTTAAGCTCACGTCCAATGCACCACTGGGTATACATGCAGGACATACAGGCTCCTCTGTTGCCAGTTCAGCCAATGCAAGGAGTTCCATAATTAAAGTACCTGCACGTTGTCCACGAGAGATCTCAGGAAGCAGCTGAGCCAAGGATGAAGCACTGGTCACCGTAAAAGTTAACATGGTTAAAACCAGAATCATATGTTCCTGCATATACGCCCCGCTTCCAACCAAAGCCACACCAAAGTAGAGCACAATTCCAGTGGCTGCACTGGTACAAAACTCCAGAAGAGCTACCCCAAAACCACCAGAAAACGCACGAAAAACTCCATACCGGTAGATGGTGTGGAGGTGTTTTTCAAAGTCACGTGTCATGGCTTCGAAAAGGGCGTACAGGTGCACAGTTCGAATCCCGACCACGACTTCATGTGCAAACTTCTCCCCTGCTGCCACAGCGTCTTTGTAAGCAGTCTCATATTTTTGAAGCACAATCCCGTAAATGATGGTGACCACAAAAATAAGAGGAATAAATGCCACACCCACCAAAGCCAATTTCCAGCCAATCACAACGGCCCATACAATCCCCACAATTGTGAGGGACACGACCAAGAGTAAACCCGACAAGAACTCCAGCACTAAGTGACGCAAGTCACGAGTATCATTGAGAAGCAATGTATTGAGGTCATTCAGCTTCTGGGTTTGGAAAAACGACATATCCTGCCTGTTGATGATGTGGAGACATTTTTTGCGGAGGTGCACGACCCACTGCTCAGCGGCGCAGTCGAGCGACATTTTGGCTGCAAACTCAATCACCATTTCCGCCACCGCCACCGCCACGATAATGAGCGCCCAGAATGTCACTGAGTGCAGGCCTTTCTGTAGAGTGCTACCAGCAGGCATGGACTCTGGAGGCACACCCGCCACATCGACTGCCCTCGCCACACTCAGCGCCACAATCGCTGAAAGGCACTTGGAGTAACAGTATGAGAGAATTGGTGGTAGTATTCCTGCACACAAGGACCCCACGAGTCCAACCCAAACAAGCACTTTGCTATCCAGGGTACTGTACCAGAACTGGAGAAGTGTAGGTAAACTGGCAGAAACCGTTTTCGTAGGTTCGGAAATACCACTTGCTTCCAAATCTTTCAAAATAACGGGGTTGTGCATATAGTCGTACTCACGTGATGCTTCCGTTTTCTCCAGGTCTGGAACCAGTCCTGCAAGTTCCACTGCCATAGACTTCTCAGCATTCCAATCCTGTGTCTTCTCACTAATTATACCACCATCCATGTGGAACACGTGATCATAGGACTGGATTTCTGAGTGGTCGTGCGTGACCAAAATTGTCAATTTGTTTTTTCTCCACTGACGGAGCCGTTGGAAAATCGCCGTTTTGGTGGTTTTATTAATAGAACCCAAGGCTTCGTCCAAAATTAAAACCGGGCTATTCCGGACAAAAGCACGTGCCAAGTTGATTTTTTGGAGCTGTCCACCGGAAAGATTCTCGGAAATGAGAACAGGAACGTCCCGCAACTCACCCAAGTCAGCAAAGGAGCAGGCCTCATCTAAAAGAGCTTTATCCAAATCAGCAGAAGCAAGCTCCAAGTTTTGCTGAAGAGAACGAGAGAAAACAACGGCATGTGGCTCGACCAACGTTATGTGCAGTATCACCTGGTTACGTGGTATATCATTATAGTCGATACCATTTGCTTCCACAGACCCAGAATCAGGATGCAAAAAACCGGCAAGTATACATGCAAGTGTAGATTTACCACAGCCCGAAGGGCCCACAATGAAATTAAGCTGATTGGCAGAAAACTGGGCATTTATGTCCCGCACCACGTGACCTGCATTACCATATCCGTAATTGACGCCACGAACACTGATGGACTGCAAATTTTGGGGCCAAGGATTTTTCAGAGACGAAAATGCTGATGAGAATGTCTCTTTGGTCATTTGAGTTTCAGGTGAAGAAGGTTCGGAAACCACAAAGGTCGTGGCATGCACAAAAGCTTTTCCAGAACTGTGGATGGATTCATCCAGAGAGTTTGTATCGGATTGAACTTTTTCAGAAACTTCGTTTGTCTCTGGTTGGGTGTCCCAGCACGACAGAGTATCGATTGTCCTGCATGCAGCGTGGGCCTTATTCAAAAGCAGTAGAATGTCTGCAACTGACGACACCGAAGTTCCAAACAAAAGACACGAACTGAATGCAGTCACAACCATCCCAAGCAGCACTTTCCCGTTTTTAACCAAAAAATTTCCAAAGAGAAGAGCCGCCATGACCACCAAATTTCCTAGGAGTTTAAGGAAAGCCGAATTTCCATTGAGAGCGGCGGAAAGACGGCGGAATTTTTGAGCCGATTGATCAATCAATTTCACAAAAGTCCTCATCTCGAGTAATTTGCCATTAAGCACACGCATAACGTCAGGATGGGCAAAACACCAGTCCAATACTTTGGATGCACCTGCACACAAGCGATTTTCCTGCTGCGCAAAGCTACTGATCATGCGTCCAAAAATGTAACTGGATGTAGCCATAAGAGGAATCACTGCTGCCACAATAAGTGTAAGCGACCACAGCGCATACATTGCCAGGCAGAAGAAAAACACTATCGATGCACAAGTTTGCACGAGTAATCCCATGTTTTCAGACACTCCACTCCGGATTTCCTCAATACACCTGTACACCACAGTAAGCGAGCCCACTAAATTGGGTTGTTTCAAGAACCACTCGGTGTCACGCTTTAAAAGAGAGTCGAATAGACGTAACCGGGCACGACGCTGTGTTCTTTCACCCACAAGAAGCCATCCCATGATACCAGCCCACGAGAAGATCAATCTTATGGCACCCACAGAGATAATAAGTCCACATAAATGCAGGATTTCTTTCTTAAAAGCACCAGGGCTTGCGTATTGGCCCGATAAGAAGTGGGCAAGCTTCTGGAACACTTTTCCATAGATAAATGTCTGTACAGGAGAGCCTAGAGCAGCCAAAATGACAAAGACAGACCCTACCGCCACATAAGGAATATCAGAAGAGTTAGCATAGCGAAAGATTCTAGGGATGCCTTTGGGGCTAGTCATATTCCAATGAGATTTTGGGGTAATTGGGGCGGACACTGTGCATTTAAAGGCGATTTTGAGATGATCTTTCGCAGCATGCAGCTCAGAGTTGCATGTATCAGATCCACTTGCGTTTACCGCATTGAGCTCGCACAATCCTGCGAAAGCTGCACTCATCTAAGATTATGCATTCTGGGACCCCCACACGCCCAAATCATCGGCGAAAACTTTTGCGATATTCATATTGATCAAGCTATGTACAGAATTAAGTCTCAATCCTAATAAAAATACGTATCAGCACAGTAATCGAGCTCATGTTCGTCCTTGAGGCCCTGTGCCGCCCGTTGCCGCCGTATTTTCGACTCTTCCCGGTTCTTCTCGATATTAGCTAAGGGAAGAGTGCAACTGCCACACCCTAGCTTGACCATACCTCGGAAAAAGAGCTCCAACTTCTCAAAATCATCCTCTTCATCCGTAAGCGCAATTGAAAGGCGGAGAGGAAGTTGGATCATGATCGCTCGATAGTCAAACGAGCTCTCACAAAGTTGGTACTTTTCTTTGGCAGATTCGGGAGCTTCTTTGACGAAAAACATCAAGCCTATGATCTTTCGAACCAAATTTTTGATCAACGGATGGCTCCGGGGCAAGTAGAGAAGCCCCTTACATGTTAGGAGCTTCAAGTAGAGAAAATAGACATGTCCCCTCAGCACAGCGTCACACCATGAGAAGTACTGGCCGGATTTGGTGTCTATACCATATGCAGAACTGGGCAAAACGATACGTTGCGAAATATCGGGGTATAAGGGATGAGCAGGGTTATCGAGCTGTATAAGCAATTGGTTTTCATCCGTAATCCCAGGAACAATGCTCTGCTGGAGAGCAGTATCAAGAAGTGACATGAGCCTGCATATAGTCGCGGGTGAAGCCTGGGTTTTAAACTCTGTTGGGGCCTTGGAGTCATCACCACCTTCGACGATATTGGCAGCGTTAAGCTGACCGAAAACCTTATAGAATTCATGGACTGCTCTCTCATGTGCAGGCGTAAGACCATTAAAGAGATTGAACCAGACGTTGTTCTGTGCAGGAACAAGCACTTTAAGGTGAATGAGAGCATCTTTCGAAGCGCGAAGTGAGTTCTGGTTTGTGTCCGAATATTCCCATAAATCCCGAAGAACCTGGGCGTCGCCCGGTTTGACATTGCTTACAGGCAGGCCTATGCGATTGTACCAATCATAGCACAAAAAGAGCTGCTTAGCGATAGTAATTCCGGGCAGATCCGGCCGATAAAGCAGGGTCTGTGCCTTCAACAGATTGTACTTCAAAAGAAGTTGTTTTGCCTCGTCTAGGTGCAGGAGCCACAGCATATCCACCACGGTCATGTCAGAAAAAAGCATCGTTCGAAGTAAGATGGTCAAGATAAGGCCCTCCACGTTCCATAATGACGACACATTACTCCGAAGATCAGTAAATACCTGCACAAGCAAGCGCATGCAAATAGCTGTAAATCTTCGTTGACACTTATCGTCAACGTCGTTGCGCATATGCAGGAACTTCATCAGGGCACTTACGGCCATCATAGCATATACCATATATTTCAAATATTGGCAATATTCCAAAAGTACTTTCATGACCTCGTTTTCCTCGCAATTAGAAGCAAAAGGAAAGAAATATGCACACCCTGGGCCCAAAGCAAAGTCCCGGAAGTAATGTACCTCATCCGCACCCAATTTATACTTATCAATGATGAGGTCCACAAGCTCTCGATTACTTTTGTGTTGTTCTGTGGATGTATGAGGCTCAACACGGGCATGTCCAGTATAAAAATCGAGGCTGGGATCCTCCAAGTAACTCTGTAGTTCATTTTCGTCTAGAAAAAGGAAGTGTTTCTTGTCCTGCATATCGTTGGGCACTTCATTGAGAATAATATTAGAATGGAATGGTTTTAGGTCCAGATGCGGTTCCTGGAAGAGGGTGGCAGGGTTGACCATCTGGTTCTCGTAGTCCACCACTCCATGTATTAAAGTATTGGCGTCATCAAAGATGTTTTCAAATACAGACATATCGAAATCGAGAAATGCGTTTTGTGTAGGATGAGGAAGAGGCAGCAGGAACTTGGACTCGAGAATTGCGGTGTTGGGGGCCCGTCTCTTGCGGTTCTTGTTCCGTTGGTTGGGATCAGGGTACACGCATTCTGTTTCGACTCGGGTGCAGTTAGCGCAGGAGGGCTTGGCCTCGTTGCATTTGATCTTGCGTCGCTTGCACTCAATACAGCCTCGGCGAGAGTACTGCCTTTTGACCACCTTCTTGGCTGCTTCCGGGTGCATGACAAAGACTGAATCTTGCGTGAATAATCTTAAGGGTGCGTAGCTGATCTTAAACGTGCGCAGATGATCTCAAGGGTGCGCAATGCATGGCGCGTGGGGCCTGCAGATAAAGTCGACGTCCTGCAGCCAGTCTAGTCGGTTATCACATCCGCCTCTCTTTTCCCGAGAGTGGAGACTCATTGGCGAACATACTACTGTTGAGGAACCTTGCAGTGGGTTGCTGGAATGGGGTGCTGGCTGCAAGAACGTGATCTCGAGAAATTTGTGGATCACGTGTCTGCTCACGTGACATGAGCTCTTCCTGCATCGTGTGGAGCTGTTCTTCTAACCACGCTACCCGTCCATTGTCATCTCTAGCATATTTCCGGTAGCTTCCAAATCCAATGTTTGTGGCTACTAAAGCGCCTAGCGTCAAAAGAGTGAAAAAAACAAGCGCCTTCCACGAGATAGGGCGCAAAAACCCATCCACTATCTGCGCAAACGTCTCTGCGGTAATCTGGGAGCGGCCCAATTGCTGTGGATCACGATTCATACACTTCTCCCATACCATGCAGGTCTGTTCGAGTGCAGGGGCTCTGTTTTCCAGGGAACACTTGTTACGGAAGTACTCTCTCAGACAGCTAGAGATCTCGCGGACTGCATCCAGGGTATAAGTTTCCATCTTTCCATGCACGTCGGCCCGAACCGTGGTAACGAACTTGTATAGTAGCACGAGCACCAGCGACACGATGACGATGTTGAAAAAGAGCTGAAGGTATAGCAGAAGAACGTAAGGCGTCCGGGGATCCCAAACGTAATCCTGCACAGAACGTACGGTTTGGACACGACCGGACCCAGAGCTTGCGCCATCACTCTTAGAGGGTGAAGACTTTATGGAACGTTTTATGGTCGCCACTTGGGCCGGCATGCGCTCAGAAAACTCACTGACGGTGTAAAAATCGGGGTTGTGTGCAGGACCCCCGGTTCTCTTGACGGTCAGACCTCCAGGACAAGCGCTTTCATAAGCAGTAGCCACCAGAGTCCATCCGGGGCCGCTATTAAGGGCAATTGGAGAGCTGTTTTCGGTGATTCGGAGAGTGTTCAGAGAGGGGGCGCTGTATGTAGGATCCTCTTGAATAGAGGCAAATTGAGCTTGAGAGGGATTAACAGGTGTGGAAGTTTCCATAATTGGTTGCATGGGGTCCGACGGCGGTACCTGTATGTTCATTATGGAAGATCGGTGTGGACTGAGAATAGATGCAGGGAGATGTAAGGAGAGAGGGGGCACTGGTGTTTCTGGATGCAGGAGCACACAGAAATTAAAGGAGTTTCAGCGGGTAATGTGGTGGGTAGCAGCCAGAAGTAGGCGAGTGGATGGAGCCAAAGGTGTTAAGGTGTTGGTCTGCGATGATGTTTACGTGTTGATATGCGATGATGTTTATTGTGGGGCCTGCATACCGGCGCGCGCCTTAAGTTGGGGAATTTCGCCTTCTTTATCTGCATGGCGGAGAGGCTCCATGAGATCATACAGTCCTATAAACACACGGAAGAGGGGCAGGTATGCAATCCTGCAAAGAAGGGGGTGAATGTGATAAATGAGCTGCATGTAAAGCTCAATCTGCGTCCAAACAAGCCCAGTCTGCGGCCAAAGAAGTCCAGTTTACGTTCAGAAGAACTCGGACGTAAGCGATTAAAGGTAGAACCGAAAGAATATGTGGGCCTTGCAGATCTTGCACCGTCCATCCAGGAAAATCTTACAGTGGTGTTTATAGGCTTTAACCCTGGTGTCCAGTCCTCGAAAACTCAGCACCATTACGCCCATGCTACGAATTTATTCTGGCGATTGTTCAACGCCCTGTCTATCTGCAGTACAGTGTTAAAATACCGGGGTAAACTTCTGGAAAAAGCCAAAAAACTTCATGGCGAGATATTTGATGACTCTGGAACATGTCATGCCAAACCCATACACGATTACCAGCTCGTTGAATTTGGGATTGGATTCACCGATTTGGTATTAAGGTGCACGAAGCAGGCGCAGGAGCTCTCTCTGCAGGAAAGGTTAGACGGGGTGCCCCGGCTATTTTCCGAATTCCGCCAAAGCCAAGCCCCATTTCTTGTTTTTATAGGCAAAGGCATCTGGGAGACATTTTGCCGGTACATGGGCGACAATGTCGCCGGGTTCCAATGGGGACTTCAAACAGGAACAAGTGCCCGCAAATTCCACAGGTATTGTCAGTATAAACCCAAAGTGTACGTTTTCCCAAGCACGTCTGGGCTCGTAACGCTGATGAAATATGATGGGAAATTGGAATTATGGGAAGCTTTGTCACGTGATGTACTTAATAGTTCAGAGAATCACCACAATTCTTAGGGATCAGATCCACATTTACTGTTACACTAATACTGTTACACTAATACTTCTATTGAACTATAGAACTGTATACAGTGTATTTTGATGTAGTGAAGAATATTGTTTTAATAATCAGGGTAGTCAAGAGTAGTGTACTATAGAGTACTGTACTGTAGAGTACTGTACTATAGAGTACTGTACTATAGAGTACTGTACTATAGAGTAGTGTACTATAGAATGAAGGGGTCCCAGAATAATAGAGTATTGGTCTAGAGTAGTAATTAAACGGTGTTTCTGGATGGTATTTTCAGTCTACTATAGTCAATAGATCGTTTTCATGTTCATTGGTGAATCAGAATATTTATGCATTGCATATATTGTTATGCTCTTTTAATACATTTATGCCTCAACTTGTATCCGTTGATGGTTCCTCAAAGAGAGGAACCGGGGTGGCTTATATACCTTTGAGAGAAACGTGGCTTCGAAAAACTCTCCACCAGAACAATGGTAAGGGTTGATCTGGAATATTCGAAAGCGACCATCTATGGCGACCATCAATGCACGAAATGCTCTGATGGTCAAACGCCGTATCACCATTGTAACAATATTCGGACTGAGAGGCTTCATAATAAAAATACCTTCATTAGCCAGGGCGGTGTCTATGGTGGATGTAACTGAATGGTACTTGTTAGATTGTTGTAGGCACTTGAAATACCTAATTGGAACTATATTAGTTGATGATTCCTCAGAAATCAGGCGAACGGGCCACCATAAAATATTCTGCTGGAGGGTAGCCGAAGGAGTATAGTAACGGTGAACTGAGAAGGGGTGTAGTACAGTGTTTTTCATAACTATTCAAACCAGGGGCGGGCAAAATACTTGGAGCCAGAAGTACCAAAATTAAACAAACCAACCAATAACTCAAAACGTTTCAGACCCCCTTCAAACAGTGTTTCAAACCAAATGTCATAATGTTTCAACCACCAACTTCCATTACAAAACAATATTTGTTAGATTCTTGTTATAACGTTAAGTACTAAGTTATCTTTATTCGTTGATGATTCCTCAAGTGAGGAATCTGAGTTCCTTATATAACTTTTCAAGAGTCTAGATCGCTGCGGAACAACTCCTTAGCGATTATTGTTGTACTCACCTCAGCTCATCCTAGTACTCCATACAATGAGGCGGAGTAGTTGGCTGAATAGAAGCCTGAGTAGAAGCCTGAGTAACAATAGTCATTGTATCATGCATAGAGGTTTCATAATATCCCCATAGGTAGATTCCTACCTATGGTGGGTCTGACAATATTCTAAATTCAGAAATCTGGAGACTGGTTTGGATAATTTTGAAAAACACTGTAGTATCGGTTCCCGATTAACTGGGCACGTGAGCTCAATCTCTATATGAGTTTTATTGAATTCCACCAGAAATTATTGGAAGGATCACATGATGGCCGAATTTTCAGAACCAGATGGTAAAATTAAGCTACGCAGGCCGGATTCATCAGGATGATCATAAACTTAGTCAAAGATTCTAAGATTAAGACTAAACTGTTTGAACTTCAATTTGTTATCGACTCGAGAGTTTAATTTTGGCAACATGACAGTTACAGGTTGTTTCTAAAACAATTAACTTTTGTATCTTTGAGTTTAATTAAGAGAGTTTTAGAGATATTATACCAAGGTATAAGTAAACAAATGAATGAAGAATCTAAGGAATCAGGTCACACAATAAATGGAAATACGGGATTATTTAAGGGAAGTAACTCCTATGGTAACGGAGGATCCGTAATACAATATAATACATATATAATGTATGAAAATATTAGAAGGGATCTGTTAGATCCACCATAAGCAGGGCCCTGCCTAATGAAGGTATTTTTATTATGAAGCCCGTCAGTCCGAATATTGTTACAATGGTGATACGGCGTTTGACCATCAGAGCATTTCGTGCATTGATGGTCGCCATAGATGGTCGCTTTTGAATATTCCAGATCAACCCTTACCATTGTTCTGGTGGAGAGTTTTTCGAAGCCACGTTTCTCTCAAAGGTATATAAGCCACCCCGGTTCCTCTCTTTGAGGAACCATCAACGAATATAAGAGTAAGAGTTTAAGCATAAATGTATTGAAAGAACATAACAGGATCTAAATATTAATAATATATTTAAACGTTTTAACATTAGCAAGGAAATGCAACACCAAAAGTTTTAACTGATTTAAATGAATTATATGAATATTCATCAAAAAGTTATATAAATGTAATAAGAAAAGATAAAAGAATTTTTAGTAAATTTATGTTAAATGACGATCTATTTATTTTAGCTTAGAATAAAATTAAAAGTAAATCAGGAAATCTGAGACCAGGTAGTGATAATAAAACTTTAGATGGTCTATCTAAAAAAGAAGGTATACAGTGTTTTTCAAAACTAATCAAAGTAGGGGGGCAAAATGTTTGGAACCAGAACTAGCAAAAATAAACAAACCATTAACTAAAAAGGTTTCGTACTCCTTTACAGAGTCTTTCAAACCAAATGCCGTAATTATTTACACCAACTTTCATTAGAATTCAATATTCTGAATTCTTAAATCTGGAGGCTGGTTTGAATAATTGTGAAAAACACTGTAAGAAAGATTATTAATTCTAAACGGAGTTGAGTCTGTTTGAGTTTCCTCAACAAAAAGAGGTTGATTTTGGTGCAAATTTTGTTGAAAATGAAAGTTCACTCGTTTCGATAAACAAGCACAGTAAGTCAAAGACTCCCGACCTATTATTCGTGGAGGATGTATAGAACTTGCTCCGAGAGGAAGAAGAGGAGGAACTTGTTCACCTGGCGGTCTGACTGCTCAGTGTTTCGGTTTGTAATATCCAGCGAGCCCCTGTTACTCGTTGTCAAATCAAACTCTGAAGAGTTAACGGTAGAGGCTTCAAATGACTTATTCAAATCTGGCAAAGACTGTGAGAGATGCTGTTGGCTAACTAGTCTGTGATGAGATGTGGGCTTTTTCTTAATTATTGTCGTGACATCCATCCGCTCTTCCATGCTCTGCAACATGCTCAAGCTCTTGGATTTTTCTGGGCTTGTTAATAATGTTACTCTGTGCTTACGCAATGATTTGGCATCATCCTCATCACTGGTATAAAATTCTGAGTCATCAGAGGCCATAGTCAGGGTTGACCGCC